>CAJNJA010011167.1:2992-13799 GCA_905231915.1 Symbiodinium necroappetens | reverse complement strand
GTGTGTGTTTGTGTGTGTGTGTGTTTGTGTGCGGGTGTGTGTTTGTGTGTGTGCTTGTGTGTGTGTGTGTGTGTGTGTTTGTGTGTGTGCTTGTGTTTGTGTGTGTTTGTGTGTGCGTGTGCTTGTGTATGCTTGTGTGTTTTGTGTTTGTGTGTGTGTGTGTGTGTTTGTGTTTGTGCTTTTGTGTGTGTGTGTGTGTTTGTGTGTTCGTTGTGTGTTTGTGTGTTTGTGTTTTTGTGTGTTTGTGTGTTTGTGTGTGTGTGAAAGCCGTGTGCGCACAGGCCTACAATTTAAAAATCAGTTGCAGGAGGCTCTCGGAGCCTAGCTGCGGCGAGACTGTCTCTATCCGTCTGTCTGTCTCTTTGTCCGTCTGCCTATCCGTTTCTGTCTGTGTCCCGGAGACGACTACCACGTCCTTGTCGTTCCAGTAGAGCTCTCCCCTTCATACCCGTTCATGCAGAAGCGGATCGAAGGGTCTTGCCTGGCGGCTCCTTGTGGCAGCGCCCGTTGGTAAGGGCAGGGCGCTTGGACGACCATTGGCCTCAGTTCTATTCGTGACTCCGAGAGAGCACGTGCGGCTGGAACATCGCATCTACATCTCTTCATCTAGATATGGTATTCTGCAAAGCTGGACTCTCAAAACCCGGGTGAAGGCACCGGAGCAACACCGGCCAGGTTTGCAGTCGCCTGGCCCAGTCTTTCAGCCCCGAAGCGGCTCTGATCTTGAGATTTTGCTCAAGTTTGGTGAAGTTCAAATCTCCCAGGGTTCTTTAGTACCAGGCGAGGGTTGAGGCGAACAGCGCGCTGGTTAGAGGCCGTCTCGGATTTCTAGAGGGTCTTGTTCCGAGTCAAGTCTGGCGGCTTCCCTGGCAGAGTGGGAGTGGGCCGCATCGGCCCGCTGGCAGGCTTCATGGCGCAGATTCCAGTGGTCTCTGTGGAGTGGAACAGCTGTTATTGGTCTCACCCGAGGCTATGTAGCATAGGTTGTTTCTTAGGTGTGATCCTGTCACGAGAAAGGGCCTACAGAGGTTGAGAATACCGTCTCGATTGGTCATCTCCGGAGCTCGGTGACAATGGCAATATCGGACTCCAGGGGACTGAGCCCGAAAGCTGAGCATGCTTCACTGGCCTGCACGAAATTAATGCTCTGAACAGCACAACCTGAACGTCAGAGAAAGTATTGAGTCGGGGAGCGGCACAGAGCAGTGCAAATCGCCCGCATGTCTACAGTTGCTTGAATCAAGACCCACGGGAGTCCCGCAATCAGGCGGATAAGTTTTAGTCTGGCAGCTGTGTGTGCTGCTGTCTTCTCACTGCGTGCAGCAACACTCTGGGTGCTGCGCAACCAAAGAGATAGAGCGCGGCTTTGACTCACTCCGTCCCTTTAAGTAATATGCCCCCTGGCACCCCCAAAAGGAATTAGATAAGCCAAGCAGTGCCGGGTGCTCGTCGCCTCGATCTCTCGACTAGCGGGAGGTAGCACCAAGAGCCGTGGCACAGGAACATAAAAGTTGTTGCTATTGAAGTGAACATGGTTTATTTCTGGTGCTAGTCCCACAGCAGCTTGTTGCTGTGCATTTCAAGCAGCAGCTGCCCCCCTGTTTCAAGGGCAGAGGCTGCAGGGAATCTCATTGGGAAACTCTCCTTGCTGTGAAGACCTACGAGGCACATTAATTAAGCTCTTCACGTTACAATTCTTACGACCGGAAACTTCAATGTGTAGCTGAAAGCTCCATCAATGGCACCTCATCTACCGCTTGTGCACGCGAGCGCGTGCGTGTTCTCGAATGTAGTGCGATATGATGTAATGTAAGGCAATGTCGCAAATGCAATGCAAATATGAATGAACGCACGAATGAATGAAGGAGGGAACGAAGGAGTGACGGAAGGACTGAATGAATGAACGCACGGACGAACTGAACTAAGGTATGTATCACTGTATGAATGCATGTCATGTAGTGTATGCATGGATTGAGTGAGTGTACCAACGTCTGAATGCATGCATGTACGCATTCACTTATGCATGCATGCACGTGTGAGAATATTTCCTCCATGCGCACGAGCCATTGTATACATTCGCAGTTACATCTACATGTGTGATCGTTTCTCGATGATAAGGTTGCAACTTATGTCATGTTCCTGCGCTGTGTATTGATTCCGACATGTAAAGATACCAGTGCAGGATGCCAGCGGTCGCCCATGTGTCCCGGCAGAATCAGCGCCAAAGAATCTAGAAGCCTTTGTGGAAGGCTGCTTGCATAAAATTGCGGCGTGCGTACTACTGAAATTTCAGTGTAAACCCGTGTAAAACCCTATATTCCGAAACTCTCCAGAGGCGAAGGTGACCTTTGTGGCTGCTCAGCAGGAAGATGAAAGGTGTCCCAGCAGACCGCTCGAGGCCAAGGACCCACTCATGTAGAGTGCCAGAAGTGCAGACTTCGTGCTGCCCTCCGACTCTGAGGAGAATGACCGGAACTGTTAGGTCTACATTGCTGTTTTATGGTATAAGACAGTACCAGAAATGCCATTGCATGAAGCGAGTGAAGTGGCCAGAACCCGGCCAAGCATGTATCTCCGTGGATCTCTGCTCACAGCATTCCCCGGATCTCCCAGTTGGGCTCGACCCCGACCTGCCACAGATCGACTGCATGATCCTCCTCGAGATTGGGAGCACTTCTTCCCCAAACAAGCGAAACCACACATCTCGGCAATCCAGCGCCTTGAGTGCTAGTACTCAAACATACTCCAACACTGTGGGGCCTACACACATCAACAGGCGCAAGGGCGAACCCATAGGATCTCCCTAGTAGACCTCTGTTGTAAGAAAGTGGCAGCGCTCGGACTCGATCACACTGCCACAGTGACTGTAGAACTCTGTAAGTCTGAGTCTGCATGACCAGACCTTCCCAACAATCTTTGCAGGATCTCCTGAACCTGCCTTGCCTGGAGACCAACCCTGCCAAGTTGAGAGCATCTACACTCACATTCTTAGCCGCCCGCTTCTGCGCCTCATGCTGAGAAGCTTGGGTGCCTTCGGTTGATGCGGGAACAAAGCAAGGCATATCATCCACTAAACCTTGCCTTCGAGAACATAGTTCTGAACTCACGACTGTTCTGGAAATGCGCAGGTGCTTCTAATGATGCAAAACACAACCTGTGCTGCGCATGCGGAACGAATCCTACATCACTGTGAAAGTCCAATGGGTGTCCGAGATTCAGATCACATGACAGAAGTGCCGTTCCCGGAGTCGTAGCTCCATAGCTACCGACACCCGAGGAAGGTCCCGACAGTGGACCGTATGAGAGCAATGTCATCCCAAAAACAGACTGGTTGTCAGGTTGGCTTCATCGCCGTGCCACGTCATGGAGGGAGTCTTCACAGCAGACAGATTCATGGCAGTCGGCGCCGCCGACGTGGCTTCTCGAGTTGGCAGCACGAGACCTGGATCGAGCGTGGAGGTGCGATGGCGGAAGAACCGGCCAGAGAAGCCGAGAGGCCGCTTGGAGGGGAGCGGCAGGCTCCAAGCACCGCAGACGTGGCTGGTCGGGGGAGTGGCTGCACCTCGCGGTAGGAAAATACAGGAATGGTTGAAGTGCGGAAACAAACGCATGGTACGATTGCGAACACAACCACAGATTCAAGCAGCATGGTCTCCTGCAGCTCGCCACTGTGAAAATGTCACACTGCATAGACGTTACGAAGGTTGATAAGTCAGCCCATGCTAAATCCTCGTGCCTGCTTGATGTCGGCATATGGGGAAGAAGGGTCCTCAGCCGAGTGACGAGTCACCAACAAATCGCCAATGCCACTGGCCGTCAAGATACAGAAAGAATCTGTACCAGGCAGCTTGACAGATTACACCCCAACAGCGATGGAGTAACACGTCGTTATGCAGCTTCGCAGCGCATGCGCACTTGGATCTTTGTGGGTGTGCATGGACATGTTCATTTGCAAACAACCCACATTTTATACCCTTCGCAAAGACATGTGCATATGCCTGAACGCGACAAATAGACATGCGGCTGTATCGGCGAAGCTGCTGTGTTCTGGATCTTGCCGAGCTGCTGCGTTCTCGCACGCTTGGATCTCTCACAGTGCTCAAAGAACCGTCTTAATGCGAAAGTTTGCTGTGTTCTCAATTTGGATCTGCAAGCACACTGGATTTCTCGCTGTGTGCAAAAAGACATGTCTTCATGCGACAAGACTGGCTGGTGTAGTTGCTCACGCCGCGAGCACACTTGGGTGACTCTCTGCGCGCAAAGAAACAGAAACATGTCTTCATGAAAAGAGCTTCCAAAACTGTGTACGGGTTCCGATACATCTCCTTAAACCATGTTCAGGAGGCACTGCGACAGAGATTGGGAAAAGGTTTTTGGTGGCTAAGATAGACCTCCTGACAGAATTGGTCCGTGCTGTGCATAGAAATGTACGCGACGTGGAAATGTTTTGGACCAACCCGGGTGTTGACTGCCAACAACATACCAACAACCCTTTCTTCGCACGCCCTCCCCCCGGCCCCTCCCCCATGTTTCGATTTTACATTACCCAAGGGTGTCACAGTATGTCGCAGTGGGTTCCCTCGGTTGTTGCTGCATGTCAGCTCCTCGTAGTCTCCCCTGGTCTTTTCAGCATTCAGGTGCGCTCTTTGTGGGTTCCCTGGGTCTTTACAGCATTTCATGTCATGTTTTACAGCGCAGCAAGCAGGTTCTTAAGGGGTTCTGCTCCTGTTTGCCACAAACTTTAGCTAAATCTTGCACTTTTTCTCAAACACTCTAGTGCCTTTTGCGCGGTTTGCTCCCGAGATATCTTCATCTCGTGCCGCGCAAGGATAGATGACTTCTGTTTGCAGACGCTAAGTCAAGCTTCTAGTGTCACACGCACGCACACACACACACACATCCTTAAGTACAGTGTCGGGAACCCGTATTCCGAAACTTTGTCACCGTGCCTGTGTGTTCAAGATTGTAGATCCCATGAGCATGTCCGCTGTTGGGGAATTTGTCACCGTGCCTGCGTGTTAAAGATTGTAGATTCATTGTAGATCCCATAAGCATATCCACTGTTGGGGAATGACTGACGTCTGCCTTTTGCGGCATATCTCTGGTTCCACTACTTTTGCCTGGCTGCCTTCCCGTTGCTGTGAACAGCGGGGCTGCCCTGCACAGAGGCGCCGTGGTCCTGGCACAGCACCACAGGATGCAAGAATTTGCCCCCGGCTCGGCTGTTTCAAGTTTCCATCTCCAAGAAGTACAGCACTGAAAGGGGACGAGGTGTTGCAAAACCTCGGAGGCAAACTGCCCAGACCCCGGCAATCCCACCAGTCCTCTCGGAGCTCACGCAAGGCCTCTTGGCACAGGTGGTCGCCCTGTTCACGCGCAAGGCGCTCAGAGTTGAGGGCGTTCTGGAGCTCCTGCACCTCGGAGTTGTCCACGTGTGGGGCTCAGATGCTCGTCTTAGATGATTTCTACACCTTTCCTTCTGTGCTTCTGTTCGGGATGTTCAGCGTTGGATGGAAGTTTAGGATTTGCGATTTCTCCAGCACTCCGCAAAGCAATGGCGACAGCAACCCTCGAAAGCACAAGGCCGGAGGTGACTTCTCACTGTGCTTTTCCTTTGCTTTTGTCACTCCGAAGAAGTGTTGAGCTTCCGCTGAGGCTGCTGCACTAAACATTGACGAGCCGACGACCTGCAAATCGCGGACTTGTGCAACGCAGGGCGCCGACGTCGGAACAGTCAGGGCAAGTTAGCGTCGGGAAGCTCAGAGGGCTTCCCGGGGGTGCAGAAGACATGTGAACCGTGCTCGCTGATTAACTCCCACTGTTCAGGCTTCGTGCCTCTGTTGGCGTTTGCTCGAAAAGCTTCTTCGCCCGGCAAAAGAAGGCCCAGCCGTCGTGGCAGCAGTTTAGTTCGGGGCTCGCAAGACGCAGGCAGGCAGGTCAAGCAGTTCTTAAAGTTTCGTCTCATGCTCGGCAATGCTAGGCCCGCCAGGATACCGACAAGCTCTTGACAGGAGCAGAGCATCCATCTTCGAAAGAGGGATCTTCTAACAGGGTCTAGTAGCATCAAGTTCGGTGCTTCCAAACCCTAAGCATGCCGCGACAACATTGCATCCTCGAACGATGCCCCTCAATTGATCACCGGCCGCTGCGCTTGCAGCCTGCTCCCGAAGGCGGTCGAGGCTGGAGCGAACACCTGGCCAAAGCAGATTCAAGGGTCAGGTCAATAAATCCCAGTTGCCATGGACCTTGAACCCCTGCATAAATGTACATGTAGACAAAATAGACTATATGCCTTTCTCACATCGTTCCTTCTTAAGGCCATCGGTAGGCCCCGCCTTGGACGTCTTCTTTCCGCGTGGCGGATTCCACCCGCAGCTCCCCTCGAAGTTGATCCTTATCCAGCCGTTCTGATGCAAACACCATCCATGAGCGTTTAGGCACCGATTTGCCCATGCAAGCACAAAAGAACACTGCCACTTGTAGGACTTCCACAAACATTGATAACTGGATTTCCGTCGGTGCAGCATGGAAAGGCGCATGAACGGTGCAGATCCTGCCGAGCAGCCAGGTCGGTCCAAAGTTCTTCCCGTGCCTTCACCTGCGAATCCATGAAAGTTGAAGCGATAAAAAGACTTCAGTTTTGAGTGACCTTGAATTACTGCAAGGGCGCTTTCCTCTCTCACCCGCCCTGGTCACAGCTCGAAGCCATCGAACTGCCTCAACGCTCGCGTCACCGCGTGCAGGAGCCTCAGTGAGGCTCCAAGGTTTTGCTGCACGTAAGCTTGCATCTAGATTTCATGTGGCCTGGGCCTAGCTCCGAAATTCATCTGCAATGAGGCAATGTGACCATTCCGACTCGCGCCTATGCCATGTCTTTGAAGGCATGGAGCTGTCGCATTCAGGCGCACGACAGCTTCCTCGAGTCGCTCGCGCCCAGTTCGAGCCACTTCCTGGCACAAATCTTTTCTTCACTTCGCCTCTCTCTATCGCCACCAAATGCTTATGGTCCTGGAGCTCCTCACGCAGCTCCAGTACATCTTGCCGTGTTGTCATCATCTCCTGAGGGCTTCCGGAAAACAATTATGATAGAAGTCCACTCACAGATGCACACAAATCTCAAGGGAGGAGCCTTTTTGGCGGAAGAGATGTGCCGTAAAACTGCGAATACCTAGACTTAGGTATGCCACTTTCCAGCAAAAATTGTAGAGGGGGCGGCTGTCCATACAAAAGAGTTCGCTGGGTGCAGCTATACACTGCGTTCCTTGATGACACCTGAGCTACTCTTACTTTGTGTGCGAGTGTGTGCGTGCACGCATCCTTCGTGTTCTTTTCCGCAAATGCCGCCGCTGTAGCTTCCTGAGCTGAGGACAACCGAAAGCAGTTTATGCTGACATGCCGTGGACTTTCGTCAGTCTGAGCATGCGTTGGAGGCTGAGGTGTCCCATGAGCCTATGGGCGACTAGCATAGCCATGTCGGCAGCCTCAACGAAAACCTTGTTGGACCTGCGACTAGCCTCGTGCACACAAGTGCAAGCACAGCATCGAGGCTGCGCTGGAGCTCCTTCTCCTGAGGCAAAGACACTCCCTAACTGCCAGACTGCCCTTGGCTGAGCACATTGCCCGCAGAGAGGCATACTTAATACGGGCTTCGGCACTGCGACAATCAAGCACACGTGAGTTGGCCATTTGCAGTACCAAGCAGCATGCCGTCTCAGAGACTCTTCAACCTGCTGGCTGCGCATATCCAGCAGGCAATGGTGACTTTCTGCACATGTGCGATATCTGACATAACATGGCTTGGGAAAGTCTCGGCTAGCTTGGAATTTCTGCAAAGAAAGCTGTGCCACTGAAAAAGGCCAATTCAAGATCATCCGACCAATGTCCGGAAGATGACAATCTTTCAGAATCAGTGCTGGCCAGCGACGCTGCCCAGCTGGTCCTCCAAAGACTTCCTTGTGTTCGATTGGTGTTGGGGTTCACCTACAAGGGGGAGATGTGATGTTTTCCCCCTGCCATTGTTCCACCTCGTGAACTATTAACCCTTCCCTTCTGCAGATCCGGCTGAAGGTGCTGAACCCCTCCCGCACAGTCGGGCCTCTATGTCTCAGGTTCTGTAGTCAAGTTCTTACCAGTCAGCTGGCCTCTGTTTCCAAGTCCTGTCGTCCCAACTACACAACTGCGGTCCCTCTGTCGGCAGTGGTCTGCTTCCTGCCGGACATTCGACCTCCATCTATTCACTCGATTTGCAGGGGTCGTTATCCTGACACACGGGCGGCCTCGCTCTATCTCATCCGATTTCTCAGGTTCTTCAGTGGTCCCGCCGGCCCATATGGGAAGTGCTGCAAATCCTGCCGAAGCGTTCAAGGGCTGCAGTCTGCATGGATCCTGTGTTGTACAAATCGTTGCTGGCTCCTCAACTCAGACCGGTTGCAGCAAAAAAATATTGCATGCTGCTGCATCTTCGCGGGTAACACCATGTTGAGCGAGGCAACCTAAACATCTGATACGCTCCAGGTCTGATAGACAACATCGCCAAGTCGCAAGATCGCCATGGCGGTTTCCTCACGGTCCTGTCGCACTACGCAACGCATCTCAAGCTCACCGTGCACCGATGCGACCCTCCAGACGGACTTGAACCGACATCCTTCTCTAAAAGGTTTAATTAATGTTCCAATCCTCAGCTGTGCAGATGCTTTGTCCTTGTTTCTCCTGACCTCACATCACCCTCTATCTGCCGCACAATATCTTGCCCGTGCCTTGGATTCTTTCGCAAGCGAGGTTCTGCGCTGAGTCACCTCCTGCTGGACCTGAACATCTGAGATTTGCGCGCGGCCGATGAGACGTCAGACAGGATGCTTGAAGGCAGTCCATGATGTGATTGTAACGTTGCAAAACTGGACCTACAATCCAAGAAGGCCCAACGCCAGCCTCCGCAGACAGCTGCTCGAGCTTTCCCTGCACAGCCAGGTAATGCTTGGCTTCGGTTCGACACCGCAAGCCACTTGAAAGGAAGTTATTATGATGTTACATCATATCATACTACATAGCAGAGCGCGCTCCGCCTGCATGCATGCCTACTCTCTCCGATCAAGAGCATGTGGTAGAGGGGCATGATGTGCAGAGAGCAGAATCGAGCTTCAGGCTCATAGCTACCATGATTTATGTGGCTGCGTACACTTGTGACTTGTGGCCTGGAGTCGTTGTTCCAACTCTGAGATCATGGCATCCTGACGACAGAAACGGACGTTGCTTCTGGGCAGTGGGCACAAGCCAGCAGAACCTTGTGTGCGGCAGGCAATGTGGCCCACAACTGCAAGTAGATGGCGATGTTTGCTTGCGGTAGCAGGCAAAGGCAGATAGCCAGTCTCAAACTGCAGGCTCACGGATCTCTGATTCTTTGGAACCCGAAGCCGTCCTGGTGTTGACGAGCCTCTGCCGAGATCCTCAGAACTCTACTATGTTTGGAGATCTTGACACGTTCTGCACGGAACGCAACAGTGAAGCCCAGAAGCTCTTGGAACATGTTGATCATCTTGCTATTCTCCTGGAGCCATGCGCACTCTTCGTCATTGACACGGAAGCATTGGCCTTTGATTTGCCGTTTTCTGCGTGCTGTCGGAATTCCTCTTGTCGGCCAGCCGCTTCGTTCTCAAGAGACCTGCCAGGTTTGCGCATCTAAGTGGACACCTCCTAATCAGTTCATGCTCCTGGACACGACTCACGGAATCTCACGGCAAGGCAGGTAAACGTGCTGTTGCACTTCTCCAGACGGTCAAGCCGGCTCGAGAGTGCTTGCCTTGGATAGCGACACCATTCGGGAGCATCAAGGAACCCTGCCCCAATCAACCGAACGGTACACTTGTTACAACAGCTAGCTTCGGAGTCGAGCATCATCTCCAGAACTGTTGGGGCAGCTTCATTGGATGTCGCGGACGGCCTCCCAGCTTGATGAGCCATCATTCTCCATTCTCCGCTGTGAAAAACGACAGATCGAGCTCAAGAGTCTGAAGCATGCGCAGGAGAAGCGGAGGCCAAATGCTGAGTCGCCATTCAACAAAAGCCGGGCATGACGGGATAGCCACGACGCAAACTTTGCTGCAACATGCAATAACTGTATCGCTCACAGGCCGCCTCTCCGACAGCTGTCGACGCACCTGACAGGAACTTGGGCGGTCGTACAAAAGGGCTCGGCCTAAGCCTCAGAAATTCTGCACACTCTTCGCAGGTTCGCATTCTTTTCAGAATCCGAAACTTGGCTCACTGTCGTCCTCCGGGAGCTTGCCTCGGCCCTCACCAGGCTCTCGGTCAGGGACTCCGGACCAGCACGGAGCTCCTCGGGCTGCTTCCGAGAACTGGCTTTGAGGTGTCGTGACGTAGATTAGGAACTCCCCGCTTGAAAAAACTCCCAAACCCTCAGCCCCACCCAGGAGCCCTGAAAGCCACGTGGCTGCTGCGGGCTGTACTGCTCCGCCCACGCGCAACTGGTCCACCAACCTGCTGCAACTGCGACGCAGCTGACGACGATGTTTCAGAGGCTGAAGCAAAACCCAATCAGGAGAAGCTAAGAAGTGCAACAGTAGCAGCAGCAGTTGCCATCCTGGCAGTGGCCGAAAAAGACATAGTCGCAGCACTCATTGTGGGTGGCAGGAGTCGCCGCAGCTGGAAGAGCTGCAGGGCTGCTACGATGCTTACGACGACCACGACGGCTCCACCTACTACGGCTGCTTTAATGCTACTACTACCACCACTACTACCACTACCACTACCACGACCACGACCACTACCAGTACCAGTACCGGTACCAGTA
>CAJNJA010011166.1:0-13799 GCA_905231915.1 Symbiodinium necroappetens | reverse complement strand
TATGTGGGTAGTTTTCTAAAATAGGATCTCTTGTAGGGTCCTTTTTATAAGGGTGCCGTGCCATATTTATTGTACTTTAAAGGAGTCCAAAACCCCATTCCAATTATTAAGGCCCCTGCACTAGGGCCTCAGGGTTTAGGGTTTGGGGTTTAGCGCTTTACGGGTTTAGGGCCTCGAGGGTTTAGGGCCCAGGATTGCTATTCTTGTCCGTCATCATTTTCGCACTGCATACTGCAGTACGAGGACATTCGCTGACTACGGCTCATAGTAGTAATAACAGCACTGAAGAAGCAGCAACAATAATTCATAGCAGTATTAATGTTGATCCCACTAACTCATGATAATGAGCGCTCAAACCCTAGAAATGGTTATGCTAAGCTCTATACCTGCAGACTTTCAGCAGTGCAGCCGAACGAAGGTTACTTTGCAGCCTCCAGAAGCTCAACCCACCCAGGCCTGAAGCTACAAATCTAAGACTCTAGACACCGAACCTTTTGCTAAGCCAATTTCCATATCGAAAACCCGCTAGCCCTAGACCCTAAACTTAGGCCGGTCTTTCAGGCACAGGCTAGGATTTTCCAAATGAGTTATCTTTGTACAAAAAAGGCGCTAAAAAAGTGCTTCGCAAAATGCGATGGAATTTGGAGATGTGCAAAAAAATGAAAAAATGCCAAAAAAAGTGTGGCAAGCTGTACTGGTGGCTGGTGCATGCCTGGGTTGGGAATATAGAAAATGTAAAAAAAAGTGAAAAAAAGGTTAAGCCAAGCGATTCTATATTTGTTGCTACATTCTTCTCTCAAAGTGCATTTTTCACTTTTTTTGCAACTTTTCCAGTGCTTTTTTTTTGCTTTGTGTTTGCTTTTATTTTGCATTTGCTTTTCCAGGGTACATTTTGCAATCGCATTTTTGGTGCTTTTTTTGCAGTTATTTCACAATTTAATTAATCCTGGGTTTCATGGGTTCTGCCTGCGGAAGACCTACCTAACCCTAAACCCCAAACCCCTTGACCCTAAACCTTTTGCTAAACCCTTCAAAAATTTCCTACACTATACGGCCTGGACTTTAAACCCCAAACCCCAAGCCTCCGTGATAGTAGGCAAAAGAAATTTGTGGGGATGGTAACCGCCATATTATCTCGAAAGTGGCCTTAAGTTCCCTTAGGCTACTGGACAAGTAGGCCTAGCATCTCCCTATAGTTGAGGTTATAACTGCCCACTCGTCAGTAGGGTTATCCTAACCTTATTACCGTTACTGATAGCCTTACTTCTTCCTAAGGCCCTGGGCCCTTGAGTAGACCCGAAACCGGTTTAGGGTTTAGGGTTCAGAGTTGGAACTGGGAGATGCGTTGCCGCCGTCTGAGGCTACGCCGTGCTCTCCCCCTCATAACCAGGGAAAGGTTCAGAGTTCAGGGTTTAGGGTTTAGACCCCAAACCGACCCAGAGCCTCCAAAACCCTTAACTAAGGACTGTGCCTTAAACCACAGTAGGGATCCCCACCAGAAGTTAAAGGTGTATTCCTTACCTAAAGGATCTGTGGAGACTCTGGGTAGCAAACCTTCACCGTAAACCCTCAACCCTAAACCCCAGTAGACCCAAAACCCTAGACCCCAAACCTCGCATGCCTTCCAAAATCCCTTAGTTAAAAAAGTTAAGGTATATTTCTTAGTTAAGGGATTTTGGAGTCCCCTAAACCCTAAACCCTGAACCCCAGTAGACCCAAAACCCTAAACCACCCTATACCCTAAACCACCCTAAACCTTAAACCCTAAACCCTAAACCCCTAAACCCCTAAATGCCCTAAACCCTAAACCCTAAATAGCATGCCTTGCAGCTTCCAGCGAGGCCGTTGGAAGGCGGCCGGTCCTGTGAAGATCGCGGACTGCCCGTCGGGGTTTAGGGTTTAGGGGTTTAGGATTTAGGGGTTTAGGGGTTTAGGGTTTAGGTTTTTTCGGTGGTTTAAAGTTTAGCGTTGTTTGGCGCGCAGGTGCAGGGTTTGGGGTTTCGGATTTTTGTTGCGGGGTTTCGGGTCGTTTAGGGTGGTGTAGGGTTTGGGGTTTACGATTCTTGTTGAGGGTGTTGAGGGTTGTTTTGGGATCAAGGTTTATGACTTTTTTTGGGGGATTAGACTAAGTAAAGGCTATCTGAGCTAGCTAGGCAATCGGTCATGGGAGATACTCACGAGAAGCTATTAGCTCCCATATAGAAGTAGCTCAGTTTCACTTGTACATTGAAATACGAGGCACCAGTACGAGGTCTTTGTTTTAGGCGAAAGGCCTAATATGCTCTCCCAGACAAGCAAGAATCGCTTCCTCAGCAAACCATTGACTTCACATTTCTTCAGGGTGTCGGAATGTCGGGTAACGGGAATGTTTGCACTCGCATTGGGCTCAAGGCTGCTTTCTCGGCACTCCTGTCGTGATACCTTCCTGAAAACCTATTTTGCCTACTTCAACCCTGGCGAAGGCTGAGCCTTGGGAGGCACTTCGAGGGTTCAGTTTTTTTTTTTAAATTTTATCGGCTGGTCCATAGCACTAGACCTTACAGTACCCTAAGGCTCCATGTACCTATACTATCTACTTAGGCTTCAAAGCAGTCCCTATGCAGGTACGTTAGCGCCAAAGTGTACATGGACCCTTTATGAAAGGCCGTGCATCCCAACCCGGAACACAAACAAGCCTAATCCATGCTGCATCCTTGCCCTGGGTTGTTGGTAAACAGACTTTTTGTTGTTTTGGCAGCTGAGTAGGTAACCTTTGACCTTTTGGGGTTTAGATAATCCTACCATCATTGAAAAGGTGCTTGGGCACTCAGCCCGTAATAAGTAATCCACCCTGTGCACTATACGTAAAGCAAAGTCCTTGAAGGGTTTAGGGTTAAGGGGTTTAGGGTTAAGGGCTTTAGGGTTTAGGGGTTTCGGGTTTAGGGTTTCGGGTTATTAAGGGTCTTCAAGGACTATACCTCCGGCAATGGAGACTACGTACCTGCAGTCCGATGTGGTTGACTCCGCGACCGAAAGCTCTTCGCGGACACTGCAAGGCCGGCAGGTGTATGTCAGGCACAGGGGGTTTAGGGTTTAGGGCGTTTAGTGTTTAGGGTTTAGGGTTTAGGGTTTAGGGGTTTAGGGTTTAGGCCTTAGGTTTAGTTTAGGGTTTAGGGTGTAGGGTTGGTCGCGAAGGAGGGGGAACAGGAGGCGGCGGCCATCAGAACGGAGAAGAGACAAACATGCAGCCACACTTGGACCAGGGCTGGAGCCTACCGGGTTTCGGTTGAAGATTGGGGATTTTCGGTCCTTACAGCCCGGAGCCTGAACCTAATCCCTGAACCCTAATGACCCTTGCAAAAGCAGGACTGGCCCTGCACCGCAGTGCACTTCAGTGTGGAGGCAAGGGCGGGGATACATTACAACAAGAAGCCCGAAGAATCCGTTTAGGGGGTTTAGGGTTTAGGTCTGAGGGCAATCGCGAAAGTGTTCCATGGCTCAGTGTTCATAGAGCAGGGGTTCTAGCGAGCCTGCTTGCTTTTATAGCATGCCGTTTCGGTGAAGGGTTTGGGGTTTAGGGTTTAGGGTTTAGTGAGATTTCCTGTATAGGATTCCTTTGGCCTAAACAACAATCCAAACCGTAAGCCCCAAGCACAAAGCCTTGATCCGTACGTCCTGACCACTTCCTGACCCTAAACCAAATCCTAGAGTCTCAAGCCCTAGGCCCTAAACCCGAAAAACCTACAACCCATTGGTAAGTCCTGCGCCCTAAACCCTACCTGGACCCTGAAAGTATGTAGAATAGTAGCCTTTTATGGGTTTGGGGTCATTATTTCACCTACTTTAGGGGGGTTTAGGTAAGCCCTACACCCTAAACTCTAAACCCTAAACTATAAACCCTAAACCCTAAGCCCTCGTTTTCCCTAAGCCCTCAACCCCAAACCCTAAGCCTTTTTTTGCTCCCGCTGATCAGGCCGACCCCGGTGGTGGCAGCCTTGTGCTGGTCTTCCGAGCCCTGCGCACACGTCTGGCCGTCACGGTCGCCTCCTCTGCTTGCCGCAGGTTTGGGAGTTTGGGGCTTCAGGGGTCTAGGGTGAAGGGGTGTAGAGTTTAGGGCTTGGAGTTTAGCATTGGGCTGAGGGTGGCTGGCACAGCCACTGGTCTTCACATTTACAGGAAGTAGGATGTGGGGCATTTGTTGGTTGCGTAAAGGCTTTAAAGTTTAGGAGGTAGTGTTTCGAAATTTCAGGGTACGTAAGTAAGGTTACCTCTAGGAGGGATAATTAACTAGAAGGGGTATCAGGGGGAGAGCACGATTGCAAGCTTCTTGCTTGGTTTTGGAGGGGAGCAGGATGCTGTCGTAGATGAGCGGCTTCGGGTTTTGCGGTTTGGGTTTGGCGTTTATGGAGTACAGCGTGAAGGTTTTTGTTGTTCCCGGATTCATAGACCCCTTCAGGGGTTTGAGGGTTTAAGGTGCTCCCGGGGGTTGAAACCGTAAGGGTCCATGTGTTAGTTCTGTGGAGACGCTGGTACCTTTAAAGGGCCAAAGTATATATATATATACACACACACACACATTACCTCTATGTATATAGTTAGTTATATATATATATCTACATACATATATATATATATAGATAGCTCTATATATATATATAAACATGCACATTTACTTATTTACTTGTTCATGCCTTTATTTCTTTATTTGACTTGTTTATGTCTTGCTAATTTGTTTATGTGTGCACATATGCTAGAGACTTTGGGGTTCTACAGTACCTAGACAGGGACTACTCTAGTCTAAGGCCAAAGCATGTACTGCTTTGGTAGATGGACCCACAGGGGAACCCTAAACCCTGAACCTTGAACCCAAAACCCTAAACCCTAAACCCTAAACCCTAAACCCTGAACCCTGAACCTTGAACCCAAAACCCTAAACCCTAAACCTTAAACCTTCAACCCTAAACCCTAAACCCAAGATTCCCAGATCTTGGCACATCTGGGAGCAGGGGGGAGTTGGGGTGGGAGTGTGGAGATCTCGACTGTAGGGCCCCTCTTTATGAAAGGGATGGTCTACTCTTTGGGATTCAGTTTTAGGTTTTAGGGTTTGGGGTTTAGGTTTTCGGGTACAGGGATGGTCTATTCGTTGGGGTTTACAGTTTAGGCTTTCGGGGGAAGGATGATCTTCGGGGCTTGGGGTGAAAGGATGGTCTGTTTGGGGTTTAGGGCAGATCCCCAACTAGCAGCAGTAGTCAGTAGTCGCGGCAAGTAGCAGCTTTCCCCGTGGCTGCTCGTAATAGGCCGCCAACCGTCCGACCTAAATCCATAGACCGCCATAGACCTGACCTGATGTGAACCCCTGGATTTAGAAAGCCCCCTAAACCCCCCAAAACCTAACCCTAAGTGCAACTTCGAAGCCTGAAGCCCTCTAAGCCATACAAGCTTAAAGTTCAGCGAAAGTTGGAGGGTTCAGGGTCTCAAGGATTCTGAGCCTCTACCCCGAAACTCGGACAGAAAACACCTCTAAGTGCTTCTAAAGTGCTCAAGTCCCAAAACGGAGACCCCCCCCCCCAAACCCTAAAGCCTAAACGCTAAGCCCCAAAGAGTAGACCATCCCGTTCATAAGAGGCACCTGAGTGCTTCTAAAGCGCTCAAAGTCCTAAAGCGGAAGCACTCAAGCCCTGAGGCCATGCGCCTACCTTACGGTTTAGGGTTTAGGAATGTCCTACGCCTCTCTTCAATAATATATGCATAGCCGCTTTTACATATATTGAGTCTCTAAGGTTCGAATGTCCTGATCTTAAACCCATGAAAACTCATAGATAAGAACCTAGCGCTCTTGAAACACAAAAAATTAAAAATCTTTGAGGTACATGGTCCGGATGGTTCCCGAGAGTCCTGGGATGCAGCCTGGTTGAGCGGAGGCTTCTTTTAAGTGTTTAGGGTTTAGGGTTTAGGGGTTTAGGGTTTAGGGTTTAAGATTTTACAAACTAGGCGTTCTAATTTAGGAGAAAAGTGTTCCGGGATAGATTGTACTATGTTGCATTTCAGGCATGTTCATATGCAATGACAGGTATGTATGCAAACATATCATAGGGTTGGTTGATGGATGTATGGACGGATGGATGGAAGTCTTCGTACATACATGGCTGATGTGTGCATGTATATATATATATAGAGAGAGAGAGAAAGAGTTATTTATTATCTATTACAGAGATACACAGAGATATGTACCCACACACATACGCATACACATATTCATTCACCCGTCTTCTGTCCATCTTCCTGTCGATCCATCCGTCTGTCTAGCCGTCTATGTGTCTGTCACCTCGCTGTCGATTTATCTACCTATCTGTCCATCTATCTACCTGTCTATCGATCTATCTATCCATCCATCTTTCGAACTAATTGCAAATGTGTTTATATACAAAACAAGCACAAGTATGTATGGTTATATCTATATATATATATATATATTTATATGCATGTATCGTAGACTTGCCTATGTGTCTGTCTGTCTGTCTGTCTGTCTGTCTGTCTGTCTGTCTGTCTGTCTGCCTGTGTGCCTGCCTAAATGCCTGCCTGGCTGTGTGTCTGTCTGTGTCTGTCTGTATGTATGTATTTATGTTTGTGCGCATGTAGGTAGGTAGGCAGGTAGGTAGGTAGGTAAGGGTAGGTAGGTAGGTAGGTAGGTAGGTAGGTAGGTAGGTAGGTAGGCATGTATGTAGGTATGTATGTATGTATGCATGTATGCATGTATGCATGTAGGTATGTATGTACATGTATGGATGGATGGATTCATGGATGGATGTGTATATGTACATTCGAAAACACACACTACACACAGAGATAAAATCAATATATACAGCAATATATTTTTATATATAGAGAGAGAATTTCATATGTGTATATGTGCGTGTATATGTAGATGCATATGCAAGCACAATAATACAGCAACAACAGGTGAGTGATCTCTCTGTGTGTGTATGTGTATACATGTGTAGAAATATGTCGTAGGGGCCGCGGCTTCAGGCTTTAGAGTGTAGTCCTTTTGGCCGTCAGGTTGCTTGTTGTTTTTTTACGGTCTGCGGGGCAAGACATTCGGGTCTTGGCAGTTTGAGGTTTAGTTTAGGACTCTCGAGTGTTAAGATTGAGTTTGGGTTTTGAAATAATTCCCCCCGTGTGAAGTGCCCTTCTCCGGACCAGATCTCTTGACCAGGCCGCGGGTTGCTTGTACTAGAGTTTTAGGGTTTAGGGTTTAGGGTTTAGGGGTTTAGGGTTTAGGGTTTAGGGTTTTAGGGTTTTAGGGTTTAGGGTTTAGGGTTTAGGGGAGTTGTACTAACATCTTCAAGGACAGTGCTCTTCTTTGGCAAAGCGATGACAAGAACACGATCACCCATCACCCAATTCCGGGAGAGGGAAACGTATACCGGTGTTATATCACAACTCCAACTGTTTTCAGATGTTGTCTCCCCTTAAGCCTAAGCCCTGAACCTTAAACCCTGACCGAGACCCTGTAGCTGATTTCGAGTTCAAGGATCCAGGACATTGGGGTTTCGAGCCTCAGCGGGGTTAGGATTTAGGGCTGATGGGGTTGATGAGTTGGGGCTGGAAACCCTAAACCCCTAAACTCTAAACCGTTGGAGTTTGTGACTTCGGTCTTTGTAGGGTCGCGGGTTGGCGCTGTGGCCTACCACCCAAGCAACAGAATCATATAAACTTCCCATGAGGCCCCTAAACCCTGCACCCTTAACAAGTTACGGAGTTTCAGTATATGAGGCCCCTTTCTGTAGCTTTCTGCGCAAGTCTGGCTTTGAACCGAACCAGGTTTTTGGCCCCTGGATGCAGCTGCCCTGGCTGCGGGAGCAGCGGGTGGTGCTACGCGGAGGCGGGTAAGCGTTCAGGGTTTAGGGCTTATAGGATCTATATGGGGTCCTTGCAGGTTTAGGT
The DNA here is from genome assembly GCA_905231915.1 of Symbiodinium necroappetens. NCBI lineage: Eukaryota > Dinophyceae > Suessiales > Symbiodiniaceae > Symbiodinium > Symbiodinium necroappetens. Next base: position 5,873 of record CAJNJA010011166.1, on the reverse strand, counting down.
AGGGTTTAGTAAGGGGTCCTATAAGGCCGAACATGAGGCCATAAGCCAGGAGGCCCAATAACTCCCCTTGATTCAGGAGTTCAACAATACCTACTGTCGTTCCCTGATGGTTGTAAAGTTGTATATATAGTTCCTACGTTGCGCCCTTGGGCTATTTGGAGCGTTAAGAACTGAAGTTTAGGGTGAGGGTTTACGGTATGGGGTTGAGGGTGCCGTGTTTCGGCCAACTGTCTGGCTTGTGTGCAGGTGTGACTTAGTCCTGGGCTGTGGTTTATGTAGTCTGTATTGAGATTTCGCAATACAAGCTTGCCAAGCAGAGTGGCTTGATTAGGGTTAGGGCTCCAGGTGAACCCAACATACACATAGAATTATACTTAAGCGAACATCTGCACTCTCGCACCTGAACCCTTATGCTCGCTTGGTGTTTCAGCTGACCCTCTGGCGGCTTGCTCTTCAAACAGTACCTTGATGCTACAAAGCACACCCCACTGGACCCTAAACCTTGTAAAATAGAAAACCCTAAACCCTAAACCCTATAAAACCCTAGCCCTTCGCCTGCTATTCCGCGCCGTGGCAGGGAACTCCACTGTCACCTTGAGGAAGCTGAGCTCGCCGAGGCAGGAATTCCATTAGGGCCTATGCCTTGACCCTACTAAGGGTCCATGTACCTAAATAGTATATACTTTGGCCTTCAAGTAGTCCCTATATAGGTACTTCGGGGCCAAACGTATATACTATTTGGGCACATGGACCCTTAGGGCAATGACTTCAACCCCAAATAACCTACCTTTTTAAGGACTTATATAACGAATTCATAATAAGCAACCCCCCTAAAAAGGTAGTGTCCAGATATGGCTTGAGGGTTTAAGGTCGCAGAAGGATTTGAGGGTTCAGGGTTTAGGGTTTAGGGGCTGACATGATTCAGAGCTCTTCAGCTCTAGAGGAAGGATAGGTGGGGGTGTGGGGAAGACGTAGGATTTATGACACAGGGTCTGCGATGACTTGGGTGAACTTGTTGGCTTGACAGGGTCTATAAGCAAAGGGTGTACTTTCGCGTAGCTTAGACTTGGGGATGTTCCGTTTTGTTGGTGTATCGCTATTTGGGCTTCGACTCGGTTCTGCGGCTGAGGCTTTACCCCTAATGCTCCATGTGCCTTGATAGTATAGTGATACTTGCGCCTCAACGGGCTCCTGTTTAGGTACTGCAAGACCTCAGTATATGCTATATATATATAATATATATATATAATATATATATATATATAGGTACATGGAGCCTTCCGGCTAAAGCCAAAACCCTAAACCTTGAGCCCTGAATCCTAAGCCCCAGGATTCGGCCTAAACCCCAAACCCCAAAGCCCTAAACCAGGGAATGGACCATAATTCCCATAGTTTAGGGTCCTTTATAAGGTACAGTAATGCTAAGGATTTCTATCATCATCAAAAGCCCTAAAACCCTAAACCCTAAAACCCTAAAACCCTAAACCCTAAACCCTCGGATTCGGCCTGTACTTCGAAGTCAACCTTATTACCCACGCGCCAGCTTCGGGGATCTACTTTGCCAAAGAAGTGATACAGGGGATCTACTTTGCCAAAGAAGTGATATAAGCTGGTTCAGGGTGTAGGGTCTAGGATGGTGCCCTTTCGAAGCTTGGGGACTAGATCTTGGTCATGAAGGACCATGGGATTAGACAACTCTTCAAGTCGCTAAATTTAGGGTTCAGGGGTTTCGGGGCTTAGGGTTTAGGGCTGAACCCTAAACCCTAAACGACCCTAAACCCCAAACCCTAAACCCTAGACGACCCTAAACCCTCGCAGGAACGTTAAAGCTTGCCTTGAACCCGAAGCCAAGCCCGAAGCTTCAATATCTCGCTTCACCCCTACATAATGACCAATACTAGTTTTGGGGCTCCTGGTTTGGACTATAGTATAATATTTTGGGGGCTCCTTTATATTATACATCAGGACTATAGTATATTAGTTACCCGTTTTTTATTTTGAGGCCTCCTTACTAGGTTTATAGTCTAAGATACCACCAAGCCCTATTCTAATGATTAAGGAACCCTAAACTCTAAACCCTAAACCCTAAACCAAGGCCCTTGCATTACCTTCCCAAGGCCTTTTGGAACCGGCTGGGGCCGCTCGGCTGTGTGAGGGTGCACCAGGGTTCTGGGTTTGAGAAACGGAGCCGAAGACTACTGTTGATGATATAACTCTTGCATTACAAGATCCTAGAGTTTAGGGTTTTTGGTTTAGGGTTTAGGGTTAAGTAAGGGTTTAGGGTTAATTAAGGGTTTAGGGTTTAGGGTTAATTAAGGGTTTAGGGTTTAGGGACTACTACTGCTGATGATATAAATCCTGCATTACCTTAAGGACCTCAAAACTGTGTGTATTATGGTAGTATATTCCTTATTATGGGTAATGCAGGATTTTAATTTTATATCATCAACCGTAGTATGATCTGTTTTATGACTCGGGGTTGCGTATGGCGCATTATATCCAACGTCGATTGATACCCAAATCCCGCTTCTACCCCTATGTCAGTGGTGCAGGATTTCGTTTTCCATAGTCTTCTCTTTTCGTCGAGGGCTTTTGGTCCGACTCTTCAGGAGCTTGGCGTGTATGGGGGGGTGTAGGGTTCAGGGTGTCTCAAGACGTCTGAACTGCAGGGTTTTCCTGGAGGTACCCCTAACCCCCCAGGTACCTACTATATAGGGCCCTAGGGGCTCTAGTACCCTATATAGTAGGTACCTGGGGGGTTAGGGTATGCTTTGAGGGTATAGCTTGCTCCTGGCTTCCGTCCCCCAAAACCCTAAACCCCTAAACCCTAAACCCGACGTCCCTAAGTGAAAGGAATGTCCGTGGCTCGACACTGCAGTTTCTTGGGTAGCAAGAAGTAGACATCTATGAATACCACAAATACGGATTGTGGGCATACTTCGTTGTTAGCTCTAGTCTCAAACTCTGAAACCCTGAAACTCTGAAACCCCCGACCCGAAACCTAAAACCCAAAACCCTAAACCCTAAACTTACTGCTCGAGGAGGGTGGCTGGCACCGTCGGTCGTGGACTGCCTTTGCTGTTTGGGGCCGAAGGGTATCACGTATCACAGGGCTTAGGGTTCAGGTTTGTAGGTGTAAACCTATAACCCCTAAACCCATAAAGCCTAAACCCCTAAACCCCAAACTCCGTTTAATTTACCCGCCCCATTTTGGGGGAGAGGAGTTCCACGGCCTTCGTGCCAGCGGCTCCGCTCTTCGACTGCAGCCCGCGCCGCCGCGAAGGCGAAGAAGGACGAGCTTAAACCCCAGGATTGTAAAGGCTTTTAGGGTTCTTAGGGTTTTTAGGTTTTAGGGTTTTTAGGGTTGTAGGGTCTAGGGATAAAGGGTTTGGACCCTGGGCATCAAAACAGCCCAAAAGCCTTGTATTTTAGGGCCTTTGGGCCCAAAAGCCTTCAAGTATGAGTCCTTTGAGGGTAAGTAAGGGTTACTGCACTGTTTAGGGTTTCGGGTTTAGGGAACGGTCGGCATCTTACAAGAATCCCGGGAACCCTAACTAAAGCCCTAAAGCCTTAAACTCTCAAACCTAACAGCCCTACGCCTGTGCCCAACAGCCCAAAGTTCCATGGGGAAAGGGACCTAAACCCGAAAGCCCTATATAAAGCACCAAACCCTAAACCCCACCTAAACTTAAACCCCCAAAAGTAGGTGGAATAATGGCTCAAAACCCATAAAAGGCTACTATTCTACATAAGGGGATCTCGCAAGCGCAGGATCGAGCTGCTGGCAGATGGGGCCGGACTGGGAGACTGTTTCTTGATGGAGTCCTTGATATTTGGAGTTTAGGGGTTTAGGGTCTACGGTTGTGGGGTTTTCGGTTTAGTAAGTTTAGGTGTTTAGGGTTTAGGGTTCAGCACGCAGGGGTTTAGCGTTTAGGGGTTTAGGATTGGGGTTTAGGGCTTTGGGGTTCCTAGGGATTGCGCAAGGGATATCTTAACGGCTTTTTGGGGGGGCTAACATACAAGCGGCTTATTGTTGGGGCATACATGGGTTTAAGTTTCAAAGGTTCTGAGTTTATTAGGTTTCGCGGATTTGAGGATTCTGGTTTAGGGCTGAAGTCTTTTATTCGCAAGGCTTTCGGTTTTATATGGTTTGCGGGAAGTGTTCCAACTTGGTCCCCATGAAGCTATTGTTTTCACAGTATAGAGTATGCTTGCTGAGGATAGCAAACACGGAGTGGGAAGGGCTTGGTCATCGTGCTTCACGTTTCGGCGCTCAAACTTGGCAGTTAAACCCCTAAGCCCTAATCCCTAAACTAGCGGGTACACGTCACGGTTGACGAGGTAGAGGTGATGCTTGTTGAGCAAGGAGGTGCCCTGCTTCGCATCAGTGCCTTGCCTTTCTTTGTCCTCAAGTTCGGTGGCAAATTCACGGATGGTTACAGGAGGGTGGCGGAATACGTCCATGTCCTTGACACCACCTACTACCATGCGGTGAAGATGGCTAAATGTCTTCGTTAGTCGGCGCAGCGAGCAGAACCGGTCAGGCGAAAAACACACACGAAGCCATAAGCAGAAGCGTCCACATTCGCACAGTTTTAAAAAGGGCCGGGCGGAGATGGGCAAGAACCGCAAAAGCAGTCGGTGCTTAGGTGTTTTCCGAACATTACGTATATAGTCCGGAATCCCAAGCTAGGTGTCGCTCGGACAAAAAGGGCGCCACTGCAATTTCCAACAGCCGTAACGGCAGCAGGAGCGGTCACGGGAATGGTACGGTTGATGACATAAATCCTGCATTACCCATGATAAGGAATATACCATAATTCCCATGGTTTAGGATCCTTAAGGTAATGCAGGATTTATATCATCAGCCGTATGGAGCGACAGGCAATCTGAGAAGGGATGTTTAAATGCTTGTGCCAACTATTGTGCCTAGTGCCTGGCGTCGGAAGAAGCACCAAACCAGCCGAGACGACCATGCCAAGCCCATGAGCAGAGATACAGGGGTGGACAGGATCAACCCTAAACCCTAAACCCTAAACTCCAAACCCTAAACCCTGAATAAACCCTAACGCAAGTTCCCTGATCAGTTATGAATTATCTCAGTTTCATGTCTGAGACCCTCAAAACTCTAAACCCTAAAACTAGACAGCAGGACCTGCCTCCGAACCACGGGTGTTCAGGGGTTAGGGGTTCGGAGCTTAACCCTAAACCCTAAACCCCTAATCCCCCCAAGCCCCTAAACCCCTAGACCCTAAACCCTAAGCCACCCGAGAAACCTTAAGCCGGAGCCATACCCGGCAACCCTCAGACCCGCAAGCTCGAAAGCCCGAAACGTGCAGGGTTTTGGGGTTTAGGGCTCAATGATCGCTCCAAAACTCTGAAGATCCCCAAAATGATAAACAAGGGTTTACAGGGTTTAGGGTTTAAGGTTTAAAGTTTTAGGTTTAGGGTTTGCTGTTCAGGGTTTGGCCTTTCTAAGGGCATCTGAGGGGTTCCCTTGAGGGCTCTATAGGGTACATTATGGGTTTAGGGTTTAGGGTTTCCCACGACAGTAACTCCTGTTGTGGAAGCCCTATCTATCTATCTATCTATCGATCTATCTATCTATCTATCTATCTATCTATATATACACTGTCTACTATGTAGGTACTTAGGACCCTTTTTTCCTAAACCCGAAACCCTAAACCCCTGAACCCTTAAACCCCTAAACCCCCAAAACCCTAAAACCCTAAACCCCTAAACTCCTAAACCCCTAAAGCCCTTAAACCCCTAAACCCCTAAACCCCCAAAAACCCTAAAACCCTAAGCCCCTAAACCCCTAAACCCTAAAACCCTAAACCCCTAAAGCCCTAAACCCCTAAACCCCCTAAAAC
>CAJNJA010011165.1:0-13799 GCA_905231915.1 Symbiodinium necroappetens | reverse complement strand
ATGACGGAATTATCAATGAAATTAGCAAAATCTTAAAAAAAAAACACATGGCCAGATACGCGCGTGTGTGGGGCTAGGGCTTAGGGTTCATTTAGGGTTTAGTCTGCCTCCCAGACCTACGCCGACGCCCCAGGAACTAAGAAGCTAAAGCCTCAAAACCCTCAACCCTAACCTTCAACTCCAAAACCCAAAACCCTAACCCTAAACTCCAAAACCCAAACCCCAAACCCTAAACCCTAAACCCTAGAAACCCCCAAAGAACCACCAAAAGAGCCCCAACCCCAAATCCCAAAACCCTAACGCCCCAAAACCCTAAAACCCTGGCGACCTGGAGCCCCTGCAACCCAAACCGTAATCCCTGGAATCACTGAAGCCCTAATACAACCCAAAACCCTAAATCGGGTTGATGATGATCCAGGACTACTAGGACTAGAAGTCGTCGTAGTAGTAGTAGTAGTAGCAGCTCATGTTGTTGTTGTTGTTGCTGCTGCTGCTGTTGTTGTAGTTGTAGTTGTGGTTGTGGTTGTGGTAGTAGTGGTGGTAGTAGTAGTAGTAGTACCTCCTCCTCCTCCTCCTGCTGCTGCTGCTGCTGCTGCTGCTACCGCCATGGCAGCAGTATCTCTAGCTACCAAGACAAGCCAAAAGGATTGAGACATGGCGATGACACTTTGTCTTGCCATCAGTTCCGTTGTTCCTATCACGATGCTGCAAGCGGTAAACAAGTTAGCTGGTGCTTGGCTCAGTGCTTGACTCTGTTTAGGTTTCTGTTGCTGTTACTGGTAGTGCCGGGGGTCTCCGCCACGGGGGATTTTGTCGGGTTTGCAATGTTGAAGCAGTGCTTTTTAGCAAATTCTGTTGCTCAGCCACCTTCAGATTCCTTTTCAAACTGCCCAATCCATAAACCTCACCTCCAAGCTACCATCGCGAGCCCGAAACACGCAACTTCATCCCCTTAGGCCAACCATGCCCTTGAACCCCAAACCTCGCTTGCTTGTCAAGAAAATCGCGAACCCCTGATCCTTCAGTTCCTTGCAGTTTCAGGGAGGACATCACATTCGGTCTTTCGTACCTGTTACAGACAATCAATGTAGACATGCATACCTTAAACCGGCAGGAACACCCCTGGCCACAAACTCAAATCGCTGGAAGGGACTTGCTCCCGCAATCCGGGGGCAACCGCCACGAGACTCGGCTCCCAGACTGGCTGGCAGCAGAGGACCTCAGAGGGCTGAGGAAAAAAGGGGTTTTTTGCATTTAGCAATCGTATCCCCTCACAGAGTCCTTTTATTCGATGTCGGCAGAGTTTGAGCCTGCAAGTCCCATGCAGCACGTCCGTGCTGCAGGGAGGACACTTGCTAGTTGATTCCTCAGCTCAGGAACAACGTTGGACTCAAGAGCGCTTTAAGCTTGACGATTTCGGGGGTTGCATTGGGCTTCGGCCTGTGCATTTCTGGTGTTAGGGAGGGGTTGGGGTTGAGTTCAATTGTCGCGTAGCAGTTCGCCAGATCCTCGCCTACATGCCGGAGCACGGCGGCGCCAGCTTTGTTTGCCGAGCATGGGCGAAACTTTGTTTGCCGAGAACTCGGTTACCGGCCAGTTTGATAGTTCCGGCAACCCTGCGATCTACATGCTAACGCCAGTACTTTTTCTGACTTTCATCAAGGGCTTCAGCGTCACAATGCTGCTGGTGCGAAGTGGCAGTGCAGCTTGAAGTTCCAGATGTGTAGACAGCATGGCCTGAACGCCCTGAACTTTCGGGGTGGAGGTCGAACGGCTCAAGACAGCAAAGTATCCCTCCTCATTTTGAGGCACATTTGTCCAGCCTCGTCATGAACGAACGGCTCCTCCATCCCTTCCTGCAGCTTCGTGTTATTTTGTCCGTTGCATGTCACCATGTCCTTACGAAGAATCATTCCCACGCAACTGGTCCGAACAATGCGTCACGGAGCATCCGCTGAACCTCGAGATGCTATCGATTATTTGGCATGAAGCTTGACTCTGCAACCATATCGGACCATATATATATATATATGCAACCAAATAGTTCAGTAGTTGTCATGATTCAGCTGACGTGACATGATCCACGCTAGCACAATGTCAGACAGCATATGTACCCAGTATGGCTTGAAGCTCAAGATGATTCCCTTCGCCTCGTGTTGCCTTTGAGCCTTGCCTACCTTTTGCGAGCGAGAGCGTCGAATCTTAAAGCTTGATCCGTAGATTAAGAGGCGCGAAACCGTGTGAAAGCAAGGTCCCATCATCCATGGGGGAGGGAGTTTCGAAGATCTCCAAAGTTAGCCGAGAGCGCCCAGGCCTCAGAATCCAAAGCAAGCTGTTGTTGCTGTCCTTCATCTCCACATACTAAAATATGCATGACAGCTGTGCTCACTGTTGTGAGAAGGTTCGATATCAGTGGAATTGGCACTGCCAGGATTATGGCGGCTTCATGGAACTATGCACGCGTACCTCAGTCAGGAGTCCATATTACAAGGATCGTGTTATTTAGTCAGCATGCCAGGTTCATTTCTGTTTCCACGGGCTGGGTAGACCAACTTGCGCCGTCGAGGTGTTGAAGTTTCTCCATCCTGCCATGGAAGCGGCCGGTGTTTGCAAGGCTTGCTGGGCTTGGGATTGGAGGGGCTCTGAGTTTGGGTCTTGTAAGGTTTCGGCTGCTACGCATGTGTTGCTGTAGCAAGGAGGATGACTTCCACTCCTCCGGTGTCCGGGGCGCCTTTTGCAGAGTTGACCTCAGATTACTACCATCCCTACATCTCCATCACTTGCAGTTCACCCCTTTCTTCTTCGACTTCTTGGACAGCAGCGACTGTAGAATAGCATGCATGCGGTGGACAATTACCGGCTGACGAACTCTTCGCACGTTTACTCGAAATTAAAACTAAAGCAGCCCCGCAGCTAGTAATTTGAACCATGTCGTTGCGAGAGAGAATGGAATCTTCTGACCAGGTGTGGTGGCAAGTTGCCGGCTCTTTCCGCAGCCCTGCAGCCATTGGAGTTTTGCACGCAGCAGACCAATCCTGTGTCCAATTTTTGGCATGGCTTGGCAGTGCATCCTGTATCGTTCCTACAATGCAATCACTGCTGGCCACAGTCCTAGGTACAAGTACCTAGTACCAGTACCTAGCATTAGTATCGTATTAGTACTAGGTACGCGTGCTAGTGCTTGCACTTGTGCTTGTAGTAGTAGCAGCAGCAGCAGCAGTGGTAGCAGCAGTAGTAGTAGTTGCAGCAGTAGTGTGAGCAGCGCCAGTCTGTTGCTGCTGCTTACAATCACATCACAACAGGCGGGCAGCATGGCATTGCGTAATATCAAGAACGCCGTCTTCGCAGGAACACCAGGGATAAGAACACGTCTTGGCTCCAACAATCAGGCATCACAGTCGAGTCCTCTGCCGTGAAGGTCCTGGAGGTGCCATTTGGTTTTTAGGACTTTGCTTTTTTCGTGCTTACTGGCCTTATAAGTGTGAATCTTTCAGTGAACCAGTCCATGTGCACCCGATACAGGCTTTTTGCCTCAGTGGCTGTCTGGAAGGATTCGGAGTTTCGTCTTTGCAGAAGCCCGTGCACTTCTGGCTTAAGACGTTTTCACCCCAGGCAGTCCCTGACACCAGAACTTCTCAACATGTCAGCGAAACTCATTCATTCTTGTGAAGCAATCGACATAAGCCCAGTTCCTGCACGGTATGGCTCAAGAAAAATCAGGCTTCCCGTCCACGCTTTGCCACGAGCCGCACGAATGATGTGAATTATAGTTCTTCCTTGTCGTTATTGATGTGACGACAACAACTACTGAATGCTATAGGTATAATTTCGACCAGCGTTGTTCCAGGCTGCCAGCGGGAAGTGCACGAAGATGTGGGTACCAGCTTCCGCCAAGATACGACACGCGCTGAGCATGCACATCGTATGGAGGAAGCCATATGTCACACGCTGGATAGTGCCAGGGCGTGCTCTAGCCGTTTGCGTAGGTTCAGGCTTCTGCATCTCAAGCTCCTTAGACATGATTTCGCCGGACACAGAGGCTTTGCACTTTTGGAGCACGTTCTGAAGCACACGTGACGAGGCTAGAACAAGGCATGGTTTTCTGAGTGCACTGCTTGCAGTGCTGAGGAGGCCACGGCAATCACCATCATCGTCGCCATCATCACCATCGTCAACATGTAAATGCTTGCTGCATGCAGCCCTAAGTGGCCGCTGGTCGAAACCATCAACCATGCATCGCTTTCCTTTGGCAAGAGCAACGACAACGACCTCTACGACCGCACTAGCTATCGCAACAGTCGCAGTAACATTGACAATGCCAGCACGAGACGACGATCTTGAGTAGTGGATGATGTAGGCCCTCCCCAGAAGCTGATCCGATAATTCAAGCCTCTATATGAGCGCAGCAGTTCTACGACAACCCGAGGCGCAGATATGTGGAAGGTCTTCAACTCAGCGGGCTGTAGAGGCCAAGGACATTGAGGTGTACTGACGGACGTCGACGGACTTGTTGTTTCGGTTTGGTGCTATGGGCAGATGTGTGTTTTGTTTTGGGGTCTCAGTTTCCCCCTTTGCATGGAGAGCAGACGGAAGCTTGCGACCTCAAACCAAGACATGCAGGCGCGAACAATGCATAGCTCCCAGAGAGGAGAGCTTTCTTTCTGTTCTTGTAGAGAGTGAGATGTATCACATCTACGACTCAGCGTCTTCTTGCCTGCATCCTAAGCTTGGAGATCGCAGTAGGAGTCGGACCACCTGAGTCCAAACCTGGAAGAGAAACCCTCTGGGCGCCCAAATCCATGGCAACCCTAAGCCATCAAGGTTGCGAAGTCCTGAACACTCCAAGACTAAAGCCACAAAGACCCCAATTAGATTAAACCCGAGCCCTAAAACCCGAATCAAAACCCCAAACCTCCCGATGTGAGCAGTGCTGTGGGCTTCGAGCGACGTCGCAGCGTGTCAGAGGTATAGAGTCATGTCCGGCACGCCGCTCCGTCGCTATGCTGCTGCACTAAGTCAGAATCCAGAAGTGGAGATGACCCGAAAGAGGCCGGGAAGCTAGAAGATGTACACTGTGGAGACGGGGACACTTCTTGAGCTGACGGAGCTGAAACCTCACGAGGATATGTTGGCCATGGGGGCTCTCACAGCTTTCACTGAAAGCTTGGGCACGCGATGTTCGTCTCGCACCGGTGGGCCTGTCACCATCACTGAATCACCCGGACCCGAAGAATCGGCAGCTTCGGATTTTGCAACAGGCCATGAAGAACGTCCTTTCAGGTGTTAGCAAGGTTCGACTTCCAATCTCTGCCGAGCTGGCTTTTGGCCGTCTTCGTTGCCGTAGCACAAGTGACTTCGCGTCGCAGCCCCTCTTCGTGTGGTGCGATTACCTTTGTTGTCCTCAAGATGTGTCTTCCGTCGCGACTCAGCACCGGAAAGGCGCGATTCGAAGCATGCCCACGTACGTCGCAAGATGAGAGTACTTCATAACCCTGTGCCCCGTGATGGAGCATGCGGATGGAGGAAAGATACTGAACTTGGCATCCTGGGCTGAAAGGAATGGTGTCGCATGGAACGACTTGCACGGGAGGTTTCAGCTCGGAAGCACCGGGAGCCTTTAGACCGCCGCTTCGGTTTGTCGCCGCTGTGCTCTGCAGCCATGAACGGGAACCCCCAGCTCGTTCGAGCACTTCTGGACCAAAAAGCGAACGATCGGAAGCTCGCGCCACGATCACGAGCGGAGACATGACCAATGCTACTCCTGCACATTGGGCGTGCTTGGCCAACAATGCAGCTGGCCAGCGTTTTCTGTACCATGCACGTGCAGATCTTCAACGACGAAGCATGGTTGGCATGAGTGTCTTCCAAGTTGCCTGCTCACATGGTGCAGTCGATGCCATGACTGAGATTCTGGCCCAAGTTCCCTCGACAGACGTACGACTCGGATTGCATTATGCGCTGCTGTTCTATGGTGCCTAGGAAGGTCCGGTTCGATTCTTGTTGCGTTCCAAAGCGAGCTTGAATGAGCCATTCAACGTTCCGATCCAACAACCGGCTTGGTGGATGCTGCTACTTGTGGCAAGCGGGCGGCACAGCATCAGTCCATCAAGTTCGGCTCTTCTGGCATACCATCATGCAGGGGCGACCCCCTTGATGTTTGGCCTCATGACCGGGAACTTCGAGATTGCAGCTTTCCTTCTCTCTGCCAGGGCCAGCCCGGATCTAGCAAATCGAGGCACCAACACTCTTGCTCGAGGCATTGCGAGCTTTTTCATTTGAGGCCTTTCAGGAGCAAGGGTCCTGAATACGTTAAAGGCCTCACTTGCGATGAGTTTCTTGCGAAAATTATCATATTTAAAAAGCAGGATAATTAGGTAATAATTGAAATTCCTATGAACAATGAGGTGAAGGACATCAACAGTAAGCGGCGAAAACAATCACAACGCACTCATAAGTATGATATAAGCATGTCTCATAAGAAGTATCGCACCATGATTATATTATGATTACAACCTGTAACCCTAAACCTAGTACTTTTTTTGAGAGAGCCCTTGCCCATTTTGGGTAATAATGCCACCTTACAGAATATATAGATGGGGTAGTTGGTTATTCCTATACTTGTATTGATAATGGGGAAGAAGTAGCGATATAGTTGGTGAGATATAGGGGGAGTATAAGAATAGTCTTCTAATGGGTTGACTGGCAGTATTATTGCCCAAAAATGGGCCAGGGCTCTGCGAACTTGTTCCACAGCTTGGTGTGCCACAGAACTTGCAGGCCCTGGCGAATTCACCGGGAACTGTTAAAAGAAGCGTCCGTCAGTGTAACGTCCCCCAGGGGCCAAGACCCTCGGCTCGTTCTCCTCGGCTCCTGGTTGTGAACGCCCCCAGCCCGAAACTCGTCGAGTTGTGAGTGTCGACAACGCTTCATCGTTTAGCTTGATAGCAAGCCCTCGTCGGGCTCTCGTCTCAGGCCTTCCTGGCAGCCGGAGGTGGCTCCGATTTCGGGGCACAGCCTCTTCAATTGGTCCGGGAGTGCCCTGGCCCTTTGTATCCACGTTTAGGGGGTTCGGGTAGTGTTGTTGTTCTTGTGATGGTGTTGTTGTTCTGGTGATGGCTCGCAAGGGGTACGTATTCCCATACACTAACATAGACGATCGTGTATAGGGGTATATATGTGTGTGTATACATGTACACACACACACTGAAATGTGTATTTATACACGCACACACACACACACGTGCACACGAACGCACATGCATACATGGTACATGACACACACACACACGCACACTCAATACAGGCAGCGTGCACATGCGGATGTACGTGCGTGCTTGCGTTCGTGCGCGCATTCATCCATGTATTCATTCACTGGCTCAGTAATTCACTCACTCGCTCAGTCTGACTACTGATAATGTTGTTCTGATTATATATTATATGTCTTCAGGGCCGGGGATGTGTCTTGGCTTTCATCATAGTTTGCTTCCTGAGGCTCACGACCTCTCGTTCTGCATCTGTCTATTCAATTATGAAGACGACTTAAGGTTTGGTTTGCATTTGCTTCTTGAGATTCACGAGCCCCTCTGACCTTGTGGATTTTTGTATCCGAGAACTCATCGCAGACCTCTTCTAAAGTGCCATTCTCTGCCGTAGTGACTTCCTACGGGCATCTCTGCAAGGAACGACGATTTTTCGAGGTCTTCTTGCATAGTGGCGAGAGATCACGATTGACACGACGGCATGCTGTCGATGCATTCGGTGCGTGTCCTAGTGCTGCTGATGATGTGCGGATGGTTGTGCTCATGGTGTTGGGCTGTGGTAGTCAAGTCACCATGTTTCAGGACAATGTTTCCCAAGCGCGTGTTGGTTTTGTTTGTTAGTCATGTTCTTCCGTTCTTCCCTTGTGCTTTAATTCCCGCACTCGACTATTTTTTGTTGAGTCGGTCAATGGGCATGCAGGGTAACACAGATCTATAGCAGCCAGTATGCTGCTCTGGCTGTGGGTGATGAGGTCGGTCGTGGCCATTTTTTCCACCTAAACACTGTGCCGTCCTCATGGTGAGCCTTTGCCACGAAGCACTCCACTTTGTCGCGAGCCGCTTCCGCTGTTGGCCATAGTCCGACATGTGCGTGCAAGAGATGATACAGATTGACACCATAGCTAAGACATTCCTGTCTAGTTGATGAATCTTCCTGCTCTTTCGCTCACACACAATTCATGGTCTCGCCATCTGATTGTCTCGAGATATGAGCGGACACGCTGTCACAAGCCCAGGTGCGTAATTGCCGCAGCTCCCAAACCTGAGGCCATGCTTCCTTCCAGGGGTTTCCGAAGGTTTGTTCATACTCGGGTTCGGGGTTGGCGGTTTCTTTCTTGGCTGGTAATTACCCTAAACATCCTTGAGCCGAATTTCTTCGTTTGCTGGCCTTAGGGAGGATGATCCCCCGCTCTGGCATGGACTAGCATCTAGAGTCTAGCGATGGTGCGACGACAGCACGATGGCGGGTGCGGCTGCTCCTACTACCGCCCACACACTGCCTCGTACCATGCCGTCGTCTACTACTATACTACTACTACTGCTGCCGCTGCTACTACTGCTACTACTACTACTACTACTACTACCACTACCACTACCACTACTACCACTACTACCACCACTACCACCACTACTACTACTACTACTACTACTGCAAGAGAGTGCCCTCCCGCAGCTTTTGGACATGCTCAAGGGTAGAATTCCTGCCCTTCTTGCAAAAAAAAAGCCACGGAGAGAGCCGTAAATTGCCCGGGCATGACGAATGCCGAGCCAGTGGGATCGGCTGAGGCCGACCCAGGAGGCCGGAGACCTCCTCTATTTTTCTTCTTGCATTTAGCGTCTGCATGTTTGAACGGCTTAAAGGCGCTGGGAACCCTACGTAAAGTGGGGGGTGTCGTGTCGACGGTGCGATGTGCAAAGTGACCTCATACTTTGCTGGGATGCTTCTCTACCCGACTCAACCCTGAACCCTTAGCGACAAGAAGATGTCCTGACCCGGTTACATAGCTTGCGAATCCTGACAACGTCCTCCATCCAGGCTCTAAGCCCGAACCATAGCAGTCATTGCATGCGTTTGCGCAACACCCTGTTAAAGTCGTTGTGTTGCTCGCGTATGATGTCCGTGGTGGGGATGGACGTTCTTGGAATGCCTGACTGACCGAGCTTCTAGAAGCCTGCCTTGGAGGCAATGCCGTTGCTCAGGGCAACAATAACTTCCAGAGTGCTGCTCTGAGCTTGTCTGCTCGGATTTCCGAATCAGGGTTCCGGCCCAGTTAAGATTTTTAGAGCATTCCAGAAAGGCATTCTGATATGGAAGAGGTTCGTGCGGGGATTGAAGTTTCAGCCAGAACCCAGCCGCCAACGACGATGAAGGCTTCTTGTGGACCCCTTATGTAAACCTCTGAACCATGTTCTGAACCATAGTATCCTGGACCTGTGTTCTGTCGCTGCTTTTTTTGTGTGTTCCTTCGCTTCCCCGGCTATTGTGCGGTAAAGCGCGTGTGGCTGTTATATATATATACATACATATACATATACATATACATATACATATACATATATATATATACATATACATATACATACACACATACACACATATATATATATGTGTGTGTGTATATATGTGTATGTATGTGTATATATATATACATGTGTATATGTATATATATATGTGTGTGTATATGTGTACATATATATATATATACATATACATATATATATATATGTATATATATATATATTCGCAGCATAGCATACCACTGGAGCGGAACACGTTTAAGGTTTCTACGTATTTTTGACCCAGGCTACCAACCAAAACTTCAGGCCGTCACCTCTATCATAACCACAAGATTCCTCGAGCAGAAGGCATAACTATGGTTTTGCGCTGTGGTCGATGTAACTGATCGCACACCTTAGGATGGCATGAGTTTCCGTGATTCTTTCGCCTGAGGAGGTTCGTCAAACGGCTCCCTAGCAGATCGCATAGTAGGAGGCTCGTCCTCTCGCCCGGTTTGCTTCCGAGGGTTTGGTTGTGGAGTGGTTCACGGCACCTGGACAGGTATAACCGAACTACATAATGCAGAGAATCCTCCTACAGATCAATTCTAGAGCCAACCGACTAAGTTGAAATCCCCACCACTCGGGTTTGCAATGCACGAGGGTTTCACAGCGAGTGACTCCGCCAAGGCTTAGGGTTTGCCTGCTTTCGGGAGCTTTGCAATGATTAAGGTTTGAGTCTTGAGCATGCAGATGTGATGTTCTTGAGGTGTCCCTGAGGCTTAACTCCTTAGTGCTGGATGGCTTCTTGCGTTTGCTACCGTCAACCTGACTTGGGACATGTTTCGTTTCGAGGCCTGTTCTGCTTTCGAGTCTTCGTGTGAAGTTGGCTTGCGTCTGTGCCGTTGCAGTCAGATGTCAGGTGCGACCTGGCAGGACAATCAGAACAAGGTGTCCCTACATCATGCATTCAGTCTCCCAGTCCTTACCTCTCAGCTGCCGAACCCTGCGCCAAAAGGCACATTAGCAAACCTGCGGTCGAGCTTCGAGTGAGTTTCTCAACTGGCAGGCGGTCCGGCGCATGTTGATCGAGACGATCTCCTTGCCAGGGGGATGACCAATCAGCGCCACGTCCTGCAATGTGCTGCCCAATACAGTTATCAACAGCAGTTGTTAGTATGACTGATTTGCTCGGCCGGGGCTCTTACCAGTACTACATATCATCACCATGTTCACTGACACTGCCGGCTTGCACCACAACCCCCAAGCTGACCCCGTTTGCCCAGCGCTGTGAGTTACAAAGTTGAAACAAACCCCAAGCCTGCCAGCCCAAACCCCAAATCCTCAGCGGTTGACATTGAGGCAAGTGGACGCCATTGAAGTCCAAGCCCGCATTGCGGAGGAGCTCAGGCCAGGCTTTCTTTCTGGTGCCTGGTGCAGAAGCGCAGGGGATTGGGGGCCGGGTTTGTTTTAGAGGTTTTATTTCAACAGGCCCAAAACCTGAAACTCCAACCAAATGCCTCGAGCTTGACCAGGGCGCACATTGTGCGATGGGTTCTGTGCTTCATGTGCACGCTTCTCGGCTGTAAATTGGCTTGTGTTTTCTCAAGCACCATGAAGTGGCCGAAGGCAAGGATTGGGGGGGGGCGATTGATGTCGGGGGTTCCAGACACCTTGCCCAATCAATCTCTTACTTACACTTCTCAATAGCCGTCCCCCAGAACAATCGCTTCCGGAAGCAAAACATCTAATGTTTCGGGTCCATGTTCAGAATGTTGCATTTGACCTCTCTTATTGGACACCCTTGTTTCAGTCCGCAGCCTGCAGTCCGCCTTCCTGCGCTGGAGCTCCTGCAGTGTTGGGAGAGCTTTGGGACGGTTTAGGGTTTAGGGTGCTCAAAGAAGACTTTTTGGCTCGCTCTTGAAATTATGAAGTTCTGGATGGCCTGCTAATCTCTAGCTGATAGAGAGAGACAGAGAAGGAGAGCTCTGATCAGCAGCGATTAGCAGCAGATGCTTTGGGTTACAAGCGACTCCTAACAACAGCACCCTACTTAGCAGCAATTGATTTTACTTCTTGGCCAATATTTAAAATATGGTTATTATGATGACTATTATTGTTCTTGTCGTTACTACAAACAAGTTCACATAATTGTGTTAGGGGCATCCCTGGGCTCCGACACAAAGAGTGGGGCTACAGGTTTAGGGTTGATAGGTTTAAGGTGGTGTAATGTTTAGGTTTTGAAGGGGCAGCAATTTCCCCTTAAGCCTTACCTTGATACTCCTGAAACTGCCAATATTGTGCACTTGTTCTTGTACTGTACTGTTATATGGAATTGTTATATCTTCGAACAAAAGCCACAAGCCTAAACGTTTACAGGCTTGTAAAAGCATTAACCTCGGCTCTAATCCGTAGTCCTCGAACCTCACAAAAACAAGCCTCCAACTCCAAGGCTGTGTGTTGTCGGCGTCACCTCTTTCGGTCTGATGATATGGCTTATCATCAGCCGGGGTCCCGGTTGGTGTGTAGGGCTGTAAGCGTCTAGGGCCTGTAGGGGTTCTTTGGGACTGCATAGGTGTTAGGTTCTGGCTTACCATGAGTCAGGACGCAGTTGGGGTTGAATTAGGATTTGGAGGAGTGGTGAGCGATTCAGATTTTACCTCCGTGCTTCAGATGCTTCAGATGCTTAGGGTTTCTGCCGCAAGTGCAGAGGCTTTGAGAACCAGGCGGGCATGTACAGGTCTGTGCAAAAAAGTGGTTGGGTTTTTGTAGCTGTGGTCAGCTTAAAGAAGTTTAGGGGTGCCTGTGTACGTGAGCGCTCATACCGACATGCAAAGGCATGAACCTTCTTAGATGCCCTCCTCATTCGGGATATGTTGGGGGGCTGCACTACCGCCAGGACTAAACCTGAACCCTGAACCCTACACCGTAATCGTCGAAAGCATTTTAGACGAATGTGCAGACACACTAGAAACATTCTTCTGTAGTTGTGCAGATGCGGCCTTGAGCAAGGAAACGCTGACACACACTCACACATGCACGACGACATACTCACTTACAGGCAGAGACAGACACACATGAATTTTTCTTACTGTTTAGAAGCATTTGTATAAGCGTTGTTTACGTGTGCATGTAAACCAATAGACATACAAGCATTATATAACACACATACATACATCGGTTTCTGACTGGGCTCAGGTGCCTTACACATCTTGCAAGTGCAGTGAAATAAACTTGCTAATGCCAAGAGCTTGCTGACCGTTCACATCCACACCAAACACAAAAGACGATTGATTGAAGGTATTCGACCTGTTCCCTGTCCAGAAACCAACCAAAAGCCTTGGTGTTAACAATTTTTACAGGCCCATTCCCAAACCAATCAAAATCCTGGCTTTTACCTAGGCTTTCGGCACTTTCCCGAAAAAACCTTGCTAAAATCAAGGTTATCTGCACGCAGCCATCCAGAGAAACCTTGGTAAACTCAACGGACCGATACAACCGATGGATTGGTAAACTGTGCCAGGGGCACCCCTGGACAGAGCTCTATCGGTTTCGTTGGTTTCTTGTTTTACCAAGGTGTTCGATGGCGGTGTGTAGTAAACTTGGTTGTATCATGACTTTTGGCACTGTCCCGGTCCAACACCAACCAAAACCCTTCGTGTTGCCAAGGATTTCGGCACACAGCCCACGAAAACCTTCGTAACATCAAGAAACCTATTCAACCACCAAACATCAATCTATGCCAGCAGCACCCCTGGACTGTCGTTTTGAACTCCGTCGGTTTCGTTATTTTGGGATTTGGGGAATAACTTGTAGCGTAAATAACCATGATCTCCAACAGAAGCATAAAAGCCAACCTACCCACCTGAACTGTAGAAGTTCCCGTGTCCTATCGTGTCCTCCTGAGGCTGGAGCAACGCCAGGTGGCGATGCTGGGTTGGGGGGAGATTGCTGCAGCTGGCAACCTTAATATGCCCGGGTTTGACAAGCGCGTACAGCAGTTGGCCGCCATCATGCATCAGCAGCGTAGCAGCAGCAGCCATAGTGTGGCAGAAATACTAGTCTAAGCAGAACGAAATGTGAGGGGATGCAACGGCGGCACAAGTGGAAGCTGTGGTAGTAGAAGCATTTCCTGTCGAGTAGTAGTCGTTTTTCTCATCGTCGTCCTCGTAGTAGTATTTCAGTAGTAACAGTAGGTGGTGGTAGTAGTAGTAGTAGTAGCAGCAGCAGCAGCAGGAGTAGGAGTAGTAGTAGTAAGTAGTA
>CAJNJA010011164.1:14972-39822 GCA_905231915.1 Symbiodinium necroappetens | reverse complement strand
CTAAGCCGACACACCCTAAACCCTAAACCCTGAACCCTAAACTCTAAAATATACGAAAGGGTTGGTGTAGGCTTATGGGCTAGTTATAGGTGCCAACTTCACTACGGAAAGGTACCACTTCGTGGTGGATCTGGGGACTTAGTGTAAGATTATCAATGCATTTATTCGGATAAAAGTGCTTATGAGCATAGTTGCCATAAACCCGAAACACAACACCCTAAACCCTGAACCCTAATGACTAGGCCCCATAATCCCAATCAGGGTAGGTCCCCAAATAGCACGGCGCCCTATTAAAAAAGGACCCTAGAAGGGACCCTAATTTAGAGAACTACGCCTGTGCTGGTGGCTCCTGTATGATGCAGACTATTTTCAACTACAAGGCCATCGTTCCACGAGGTGCTGCCGAACCTGAAGTTCAGGGTTTAGGGTGTAGGGTTTAGTGTTGGGCTTAGTGTTGGGTTTAGGCTTTAGGGGCGACGATGAGCACGGTGGTCCGGTTTGGTGCTTCGGGTGTAGGCTTTGAGGATGCCTCGGGCCTCCGAGTGCCCCAAACGGGGCTGGTTTTAGAGGTGTGCACGGTTGGGTGCCTTAAAGCCTCTAAACTCTAAACCCTAAACCCTGAAACCCTGAACCCTAAAATCTCAATCTCTTTCTCGAGACCATCATCCCCAATCGTTTAAACTCAAAACGTCTTTCTAGACCCCAATAACCGGCACTCAAGCCGCTCAAGACTGCTCCGCGGCGGAACGCACGGAACTCAGCGGCCCATGTGAATGCAACAAAGCGATCGCTGGCGCTGGCATCCCACACTCCTTAAACGCAAAACCCGAAACCCTAAACCCCACACCCATGGACTAGCTTAATGCAGGAACCTGATTAAGAAACCCTAGCCCTACAACTCCATTATATTGGGGTTCATATTAAGAACCCTAGTAAAGGCATGGGGTTTCTCCCTTAACCCTAAACCCTAAACCCTAAAGCCTAAACCCTAAACCCTTGGATTCCTCATATTAAGAACCCTGAAG
The DNA here is from genome assembly GCA_905231915.1 of Symbiodinium necroappetens. NCBI lineage: Eukaryota > Dinophyceae > Suessiales > Symbiodiniaceae > Symbiodinium > Symbiodinium necroappetens. The sequence continues at coordinate 38,797 of CAJNJA010011164.1, read as the reverse complement.
GCTGGCTCTGCGGTCTTGGGATGAGGGCTCTTGTGACATGTAAGGTTTGGTCTGCGGGGCATCGGCAGGGTCTAGAGTTTGGGATGGAGGGTCTAGTCGAGTTTAGGGTCTAGGGTGTCGGTTTGAGGGTCCAGTAGAGTTTAGGGTTTAGGGTTTGAGGGTCTAGTAGAGTTTAATTCGGAGGATCGTGGGACTTAGTAAGTTAGGGCAGTAAGTGCCCCTCAATTGAAGTTACAAGTACTTCTAAGCAGAGTTGCACTAATGGATACTAACGGTTCTCCTAGTTGCTAACTCCCATGATCTTTTAAGTAGGGTGTAACCATGATCTTTCAAGTGGGGTGTAGTTTAGGGGTTAGTAAGGCTTCGGGTTTAGGGTTTAGGGTTTAGGGTTCAGTAGGGGAATACGCGTGCGTGAACATTGCCGGGAAGCCCAATATCCTTCGATTACAGAATCTTCCTTAAACTATGCTTGGAAGTTCATGGGACTCAGTAAGTAAGGCTATAAGAACCCGAATTGGGGTTAGAAGCAATGATAAGCATAGTCCTAAACCCTAAACCCAAGTAAGAATGTTAGCTGCAAGTGGAGGATTTCTCTGCAGTCTAGGGTTTGATATGGGGGTTTCCGAAATTAGGGGACCCTAATATAGTACCCTAAATAGTAGGATCCTTTATGATAAGGACCCCAAATTAAGGTACCCTGATTTCGGAAACTCCCATATGAGGAAGATCCCTCAACTTAGGGGCCGTGGACTCCTGATAAAACCCAAGAAGGCACGTTGGACAAGGCAATAAGGCCCTTAACTGTTAGACTTTCGAGGCTGCGATTGTAACATGAGGTATTTCCTGTTCCATGTGTCTTGCAAGATTTCCCTAAACCCTAAACCCTAAACCCTAAACAGCAGGCACACCACGCGGGGCTCTGGGCTTCAAAAATCTGGCTTGCCCCCTCGTCCCCTCTTCTAGGACATTTTCGGGTGAGTCGTTACCTTTATCAGCCTTACGGAAGGTCTATATACCTTATAGACGCTCTATATGCCCTAAACTCCCCACCTGTAGTTTCCTTTAACCTCTGCTTTTGCTCAAGCCGGGAGCCTTGCGCAGAGATTTTTCAAGCACGAGCCCAGGAGTTGCTTAGATGAAGTCTGGTGAAGGGCTGCGGGGCTTTGAGGGTTTAGGTTCAGGGGTTTAGGATTCAGGTCTTTAGGGTGTGTAATTAAGGTTCTAGATCTTTGAACAGTTTCGATCTTGTAGCTTAGGTCCCTTTACCCTATGGCCTGAGCCCTGCTTGGAGGGTCATGGGACTTAGTAAGTAAGGTTGTAAGTGCCGTATTGGGGTTATAAGTAATTGTAAGTATACCTCATAACCCCAGTTGCTAAGTCCCTTGATCCTTTAAGTGAACCTGCCTTATAATTCTGAGTTCCAAACCAGCAAACTCAAAGCTGCCAAACCTCTACGAGCAATATACTCTTTCCCACACAGCCAAGGCCTCAGCCTCAACCTTCTAATTCAACATGGCAGTCGAAAAGCCTTATACGGGACTGTCCTATTTCTGATGTGAGGGTATGTAGTATACTAAGTTGCATAGGCACATCATTGTTATATATATATAATGTACTATGTTAAAGTATCATGTTTTAACATAAAACCCTAAACCCTGAACCCTAAACCCTAAACCCTAAACTTCTGCTTCTTGGGCATCATGGGCTTGCCATCCGAGCCTGCATCGCCCTCCGGTGGGCGGCACACGCAGTTCAAGGCCCGGAGACCATGCCAGGGTGAGGTTTTGGTTTAGGCCTTGGGGCTAAGGGTTCCTTTAAAGGGATCCATAGGTTTAGGGTTTTAGGGCTTTAGGGTTTAGGGCCTTGGGTTTAGGGTTTAGTTGTTCCTTTAAGGCTGCCCGTCAGGGTTCTTGGCAAAACGGTTCCTAGAAGGGTACGGTAGAAGCCTAAATTAGTAGCTATGACCCATAGCATTTTTAAGGGGTTCCTTATGATAAGTACACCCAAAAAAGGAGCCCGGGACTCCTATTCTAGTCATTCGGTTCAGGGTTAGGGTTTAGGGATTAAGGCTAGGAGTTAAATTTAAAGATTTAGTAACTGGGGTTATGAATAGTGCAACTATACTTATAGTTACTTCTACCCCCCCCCCCCCAATTGAGGTACTTACAACCTCACTTGCGAAGTCCCATGATGCTCCAAGTACAGCGGGATGGCGGATATGCATTCCTGCACACAAGGGCCTTAAAGCACTAGTCAACATGGTCCCAACCTGGGTTCTTGTTGAGGGGCTTAATTCAAAAGCTACGAGTATAGGGATCTATAGCACGCCACAGGGGTTCCTTACTATGGTCATTTAATTTCAGCTGCTTAACTAGACCCCAGCAACATGCCGAAAAGGAAACCCTGAGTTCGAAACTCTGTTCTGCCCGCCCTCTGCCCTGCCCTGCCCCGCGCTGCCCGACCTTCAACTCTACGGCAAACCTTATATAAACCCTAAACCCTTCAACTCTAAACCCTAAACCCTAAACCCTAAAACCCTAAACCCTTAAACTCTAACCCCTAAGCTCTAAACCCTAAGCTCTAAGCCCTAAACCCTAAACCCCTAAACCCTAAACCCTAAAACCCTAAACCCTAAGACCTTCAATTCTAAGCAGGAGGCTTTGAAGCATCAGCTCCACAGGCGCCTCGGGACAACTGCAGCTCGGCGGCGCTTTCGATTCTTTCAGGGTTTAGGGTTTGGGGTTTAGGGGTTCAGGGTTTAGGGGGGAGGGTTTAGGGTTTGGGGCTTAGGGGGAGGGCTTAGGATTTAGGTTTTAGGGTTTAGGGTTTAGGATTTAGGTTTTAGGGGGGAGGGTTTAGGGATTAGGTTTTAGGGTGGAGGGTTTAGTTTAGGGTTTAGGGTTGCTGGTTTATATCATGGTGTTCAGCGGACATAGCCGTAAAGCCCCGAAAAAGCCCACGCCTTATCCCCGACACCCCAGAGCCTGAATCCACAACCGTAAACCCTACGCCCAACCCCCGCACATAAAATCTTCATAGAGCTTTTTGACGGAACCTCAACAAGACCAGAAAGTAACTTCAATACTGTACTAGCGGAGAGAGCTGTTTTAGAACCATTATGGAGCCCCTACGAATCCTTCACGTATCAACCCTAACGGGCCCCTTACAAATCAAAAATATACACTACCCATAGGCCCCTAAGTAGTTTCTTTTTGTGGTTTGGATATAGAATCCTAAAAGGTAATCCCCAAAAGGAACTACTTAGGGGCCTATGGGAACGCCAAGGATCCCCTAGGGATTTGCAAAAGCCCTAAGGCCTCTAAGTGTAAAGCCTCGGAGTATTCATAGTAACCCGTACATAAACCCTAAACCCTAGACTTCACCTTAGCTCCAAAACGCCTACCTTTTTCAGGTCTCTTGCATAAGGAAATAAGAACTGGGAACCCTACATAGGAAGGTTTTATCGGGTCCATGTCCCTAAACCCTGAACCCCTAAGCCCTCCAGACCCCTAACCCCTAAACCCTAAACCCTAAACCTTGAATCTGAAACCCGAAACCCTAGACCCTAACCCCTAAACCCTTGAAAGCCTCCGAGCTTTCAGGTCAAAGCGCGAGCGGGGCCTTCCTTCCAAGCTCGCGTGGACGCGGCGCTGAAGGCGCCGGCCCGGGGGGACTGGAGGGTTCTTCCTGAGAGGGTTTAGGGTTTAGGTTTAGGGTTTAGAGTTTAGGGTTTGGAGTTTAGGGTTTAGGGTTTGGAGTTTAGGGTTTGGAGTTTAGGGTTTAAGTCGTAGGGTTTAGGGTTTAGAGTTTAGGGTTTAGGGTTTAGGATTTGGGGTGCAGGGGCTTTGGGGTCCCCTTAAGGGTTCTACAAGGGATCTACAGGGATTTAGGGTTCAGGGTCTTAAAGGTTTACGGTCTTAACGGGCATTAAAGGCTTCTATACAAAATCTAGAAGGATTTTTGTGGGTTGAGGGTTTTGGGTCTAGTTGGAGGTTCATGGGACTTAGTGAGTAAGATTATACGAACCTTTACAGTATGGGGCTTATAAGAAACAAAAGTATAGTTATCTTACTTATAGTCCCAGCCAGCAAGTCCCATGATCCCTGAAGTCGGGAACCTATCTTTTTAGGGCTCCTCAGTATGACTTCATTATATGGCTTCCTTATACAAGTCCGCAAGAAGGAAGGTTACTTAAAGAGTCATGGGACTTAGTAATGGGGTTGTAAATAAGGTATCTATACTCAGATATGCTCAGAACCCCAACAACAGTGCTTATGACCTTACTCACTACGTCCCATGATCCTCCAAGTAAACCCTAAACCGGCTTAAGGCAGGGCAAGGGGTTTGGCGCGTTAGGGGGTTTAGGGTTTAAGGTTTAGGGTTTAGGATTTGGGCAAGGTTTAGGATTTAAGGCTTTATGGGAGCGTCAGGGTTCTTGCAGTTTGTTTTTCGAAGGGGTCTTTCAAGTGGTTCAATACGGGTACTATGACTTTGGGGCTCTTGGGGGCTCTTGTTTTGATTATTCGGTGAGCCTCCTCGACTTTACATGCTAAACCGCACATGGCACCCAAACCCGATGAGGTTTAGGTGTCTGATCCCCGATGTTTGGGGGGTAGGGGCATCTCACACAGCCTTTTCTGACCTGCAAAAGCTGAGAAAGGCATGTGTTGTGATTCACAGGTCTGCAAAACTAGGACGAAAGCTGTATGATCCCTATATCGTTGTCATACCGTGGAGTACAATGCAGAATTCTCACAGTCACAATCCCATTCTAACTATTCTGACCATAGGAAAGCCCCACAACACCTTACTCGTGCTTTTGATGTTTTTGTGGTTGCCTCGAGGCTCAAAAACCCAAGCTTCACACCCGGGTAGTTCTGCTGCATGTGTCCGAAACCCTAAACCCTAAACCCCAAACCCTAAACCCTAAACCCTAAAACCCTAAAACCCTAAACCTTAAACCCTAAAACCCTAAACCCTAAACAGCAATCCTCATCATGGCGACGTGAACCCAGGACTCGACCTTTGTCCACACCGCCACCACCCCAGACACCCGGTTAAGCCTAAACCATACACCCCAAGCCCCTAAACCCCAAAACCCCCCTAACCCCCTAAACCTAAAAGCCTTAAGCCTCAAGCCATAGACCTAAACCAAAAAGGCGCTAAACCTAAAGACCTTTCTGGAGTCCTTTTTCTAATCTAGTCGTGTGCAGGGCATCAACGCGAAGACTCATGCGCTTGAGTCGGAGCAGCGCAAAGCGCTGCAGGTGCGACTGCAACGGGGTTTGAGTTATGGATTGCGGGTTCCTGTTACATAACTTCGTTTAAGTTAACATGACGGGGATCTTTGGCAAATAATGTGATTTCCTTCTGTATGGTAACTTGAATTCAGCTCCCCCAAGCCCTAAACCCTAAATCCTAAGCCCTAAACCCCAAACTAAACCCTAAACCCCAAACCCTCAACCCTCAACCGTAAACCCTAAACTCTAAATCCTAAGCCCTAAACCCCAAACTAAACCCGTAAACCCTAAACACAAGCTGGACTTGTTGACCCAGAGACCCTGAGCCCTGCGCCTTGAAGTTGAAACCCCTAAACCGTCAGGCCTTCAAGCTTAGGGTTTGGGGTTTAGAGTTTAGGGTGTAGGGTTTAGGGCTTGGGGTTTAGGGTTGAGGGTTTAGGGTTTGGGGTCTGGGGTTGAGGGTTTAGGGTTTGGGGTTTAGAGTTTAGGGTTAGGTTTAGGGTTTGGGGTTTAGGGTTGAGGGTTGTAGGGTTTGGGGTTTAGAGTTTAGACTTTGGGGTTAGGTTTAGGGTTTGGGGTTAAGGGTTGAGGATTTATTGTTTGAAACCTCAAAGCATGGCATTGAAAAAGATCCGGATAGCACTCTTCAAAAACACAAATCGCAACAGGGTTACAAGACCGATTCAACAAGCTCTGCAAATCCTAGACTCTTGGGTTTAGGGCTTAGAGGTTTAGGGTTTCGGGTCTAGGGGTTTAGGGGTTTAGGGTTTAGGGTTTAGGGTTTGGGGTCTGGGGTTGGGGGTTTAGGGTTTAGGGTTTGGGGTTGTTAGGGTTTAGCATTTAGGGTTTCGGGCTGTCCAGTTAAGAGTCCAGCAAATCTGGAAATCCTAAACCGGTGTAATCTAGAGGTCTGCGCGGAAATGATAATCCCTTATGGGCCCAGTCGAAGCATACTAGAATACTTCTTCGGGTGCCTAAACCCGTAAACCGTAAAATCAGCCCTTAATCCCTAAACCGTACACCCTAAAAACCCTAAACCCTAAATCCTAAAAGCCCTAAGCCCTAAACCCTAAACCCCAAAAGCCCTAAACCCTAAACCCCTAAAGCCCTCAACCCGAAGAGCAAACCCAAAGAGTCGAGAATGATTGAAGTTCTGCAGGCGGCGGTGGAAAAAGGACGCTCGCGACCGACCTCCGCGCCCGTGCGCCCGAACAGGCAGGAGATTCGCAAACCCGAGCCCCGAGACCCTGCTTGGAGGAGCATGGGACTTAGTCAGAGGGTTTAGGGTTTCGAGTTTAGGGTTTAGAGTTTAGGGTTTCCTTACCTGGATATCCTAAAAGAACCTGAGAAAGGGCCTTTTAGGGCCTTGGGGTTTAGGGCTAAGGTTTAGGGTCCAGGGGTCTAGGGTTTAATAGGGTCCAGAACCCACCAATGTCGGGAATCTACCTCAAAACTAGGCCCCCCACACGCGGGTTCTCAACCTCAAACCCCCCAACCCGAAACGGCTCGAATTCAGGAACCTACTTCATTTCTTGATTCCTATTGTCAGTCTTCTGATTGTTGCATTTATCATTCTCCGTAGACCCTAAACTAAACCCTAAACTCCTAGACCCTAAACCCTAAACCCCTAAACCCTAAACTCCTAGACCCCTAAACCCTAAACCCCTAGACCCTAAACCCTAATCCTCTAGACCCTAAACCCTGAACCCCGAGACCCTAAGCCCTAAACCCCTAGACCCTAAACTCTACACCCCTAGACCCTGAAACACTAAACCTCTAGACCCTAAACCCCTAAACCCTGAACCCTAAACGCCTAGCCTAAACCCCCAGACCCTAAACCCTAAACCCCTAGGGGTTTAGACCCTAAACCACTACACCCTAAACCCTAAACCCCTAGACCCTAAACCCTACACCCCTAGACCCTGAACCCTAGACCCCAAACTGCAAACCCCTAGACCCTAAACTCTAAACCCCTAGACCCTAAAGCCTAGACTCCCCAGTGCAGTCGACAACGGGCACGAGTTCTTTCCTGGCATCCATTGGCTACATGCCGCCCGTCCCACTCCCACCAGAATTGCCCATCAGCCAATGTGCGTATGCCCACTTTCGCTACTTAGGTTACGGAGGCTGGTGCCTCGCAATCCTGTCACATACCTCCGTGGCGCCCCCGGGCTATGAGAAAGTCCAGATGGGGGCTTCGCGCGGGTAAGACGGCAAAGCAGAAGGGTACCCTATTTTGGGGTCCTTTACAATAAGGATCCTACCATTTAGGGTAATATAGTAAGGTACTATATGGGTACTTAGGGTCCGTTTATATAAAGAACTCATAACAAGGAGTCCTGAAAAGGGTAGGTTCTCTAGGCGGCTGCAGGCCGAGCTCCACCCACTCAACCAAGGAGGGTTGTGGCCTGAACCCCTGTTCCCCTAGACCCTAAACCCTAAACCCCTAAACCCTAAACCCTAAACTCCTAAACATAAAACAGGTAAACCCTAAACCCTAAACTCCTAAACATGGAAAACCCTAAACCCCTAAACCCTAAACCCCTAGACCCTATACCCCTAAGCCCCTAAACCCTAAACCCCTTGCTTTTGTCTTTTTTCTTGCCCCATGGAAGGCTCTCCCCAAACCAGCAGGCGATGCTCCAGGAGCTGCTTAGGGGTTCGTTTGAGGGAGGGTTTAGGGGTTAGGGTTTAGGGTTTAGGGTTTAGGGTTTAGGGTTTAGGGTTTAGTAGGTCGTTTAGGGCTGGCAGAATCTGTGCCCTCGGGGTCGTCGGGTGTTGTCAAGGTTGTTCAGGCTCCAATTGCATTACAACCCTCGTTCTTGTAGCAAACTTGCCCCCAGCACCTCGTATTTGGCTAGTGTTGCTACTAGGCGTTTGCACAGATGTTCCAAAGTACCAAGCTTGGACGCTCAGCCCATAGACCGTAGACTCGAAACCCTACAAGCCCGAATCCCCTGCACCTCCGAACCCCTAAGCCCCTAAACTGTAGACCCACGCCTTAGGCCCTAAATCTTAAACCAAGCCTTCACGCACTCTCCAAGCCCCCATGTAAGCCCAATCTCCTTGAACTTGAGAAACATGGCTCTGCATGCTTGTCAAGGAGTTTGATTGTGGTTACCATCATAAGGAAACAACTATACTACGGTTGCTGATATAAATGCTGCATTATGTTAAGGACCCTCAACTATGGGAATTATGGTATATTTCTTTTCACGGGTAATGCAGGATTTATATCATCAACCGATGTGCTGTAGATCACTGGTATGATAACTGCCTCTCATGTTCCTGGACAAGACCCCTAAACCCTTCAAAACCTAAGCCCCAAAGCCCTAAATCCCCTCATCGGTCCCTCCAAGGAACCCTAAACCCTGAACCGCCATAAGGGTAGCTTAACTTAAGTGCCGTATGAAGAACCCGGAGTTCTTTCTATCAGAAGAAAGCCTGTAGGGGGCTCTTGGTTGCTCTTTTGGTTGTTTGCTTCGTTGCTTTTCTGGAGGGGTTCCTTCAAAGGATCTGACACATGCTTCCGCAAAGTTTGTTTTAAGGGCTGCTTTAAGGGCTTCTTGTTTAATCCTAAAATCTAACTCTTAAACCCTAAACCCTACAAGCCTTAGATCCTAAAACCTAAACCCTATAACCCTAAATCCTAAGCCCTAAACCCCAAAGGGTTCCATGAAGGGCTCTTTTTGATCCATCAGCTCCATGAGAAACCTAAGCAACAGGACCTAGATTACTCCGTGGCGGGGTCCCGAATATGTTTCAAGATTTGGGTAGTTCTCTAAATTAGTGTCCGGTCCCCAGTGTAGTACGGCACCCTTATGAAAAGGACCCTAAAAGGGACCCTGATTTGGAAAACTACCCATAGATGCTTTAGTTCAGGCTTCTCTATCCCTGTAAGAGGCCTTATGAGGCCCTTTATTCCTGAATTTAGGGGGTCTAGAATCTCTGGCCACGAGCAACGCAGCCCTGAACCCTAAAAACCCTAAAGCACAAATCCTAAAGGCCCTAAACCCTAAACCCTAAGCCCTAAGCCCTGAACCCTAAGCCCTAAACCCTAAATCCTAAACCCTTGCAGCTCGTGAAGGACCGAATCAAGAAGATGAAGGAGCAAGATGAGGCCTATAAGAAGCAGGCGCTAGAGCCCCCCCCCAGCGTAGCGTTTCCCAAGGGTTTTAGGGTTTTTGGGGTTTGGGTTTAGGGTGTAGAGTCTAGGGTTTAATTTAGGGTTTAGGGTTCTTTCCCGCAAAAAACTCGAGCACCCTGTAGGGGTTACAGGTTAGGCCCGGCTTGGGGTGTAGGCGCAGGGTTGGGGCACAGGTTGCTTTGCGTGCTGCTTCGCGATTTTTCGGATCCCCGTCTTTGAGATTCTGAATCGCTGCCGCTGCCAAAAGTTAGGAGGTTTGAATATTTTGTGATAGTATCTCTGCATAATCCAACAGCTCCATCTGCGCCGAGTTCTGTTGCTAATGCAGCCGGCAGCTCATTGAAAGGCTCTGGTGGTACTGCCGCCGGCAGCGCATCAAAAGGTACTCCAGCCGTACCCCTTAAAAAAGGTTCCCTGGTGGAAGATAAAGATTGGCCGAAGCTGCCGAAACTTGCTGCTTCTTAGGCCAAACCAGCGGTTGCAGGCAGCAACGCCGAAGCTGCTGACACTGCCTGGTGGTGGCAAGGCCTCTGGAGGCTAGAAGGGCAGTGGTCGATACATTGGCAGACCTGGGAATGCAGATCTTCCGGCTGATGTCTGTGAGGACAATCAGGGGCGAAGAATGCCCTGGGGCAGAGGCTGTAAAGGTTTGCCCTGCCTCTCTGCCACGAAAACCAATGGCGGCACAGTTGGCCAGCTGGGGTCTCAGTTGGCGGAAGCCATGATGAATTTTGTTGCTTCGCGGCATACCGCAAAACGCTACAAAAGATGCCCAACATGTTCATGGGACTTGTTACGTGAGGTTATAAGTAAGGTTAGACTTAGGCTAACCCGACTTAGGTCACGTGTACCCTCAATTCTACCTCTATATTATACTCCGAAGGCCACGGGCTCTGGTGATCAGGATCTGGGATGCAGACTCCGCCAATGCTTGCTGCCATCCTTAAGCCGGCGACGTGCAAGGCTCAATTGCTCGCGCAGAATTGTATCGATATCCTGCAATATAGGGGCCAAAATAAATTACCAATACTATATAATGGGCCCAAACTCCTATTCTAATTATTAAGGCCCCTATATTACATGGGTGCCATGGCTATCATGTCAATGTCCCTATCAAGATCATGATCAAGTTTTGTACTCAGCAGTATCAGGAATAGTGTAATGTAGGAACCTGATTTTGAAACCCTGGCCCCATAACCCCAAATATATTAGGGTTCATATGCAGAACCCCAATAAAGGCCCAGGGTTTCTTAATCAGGTTCCCACATTAGTGTAGTAGCAGCAGCGGCGGGAGGTGTTTCCGAGAGGCACCGCAAAAGCTAGCGAAGGGTTTAGGGTTTAGGGTTTAGGGCTTAGAGTTTAGGGTTTAGGGCTGTGCACTCTAAACCCTAAATCCTAAACCCCACCCCGAAACCGTCGAGCTTTCGGCAAACAAGTCGGGCCTTCTCGTTCTTGTGGGCAACCAGAAGCGTAGCGATCTTTTTCTTGTTGAGTCGTTGCCAGAAGGATCCCTACAGTCCGACCCCGAAAGCCTAAAGCCTAAACCCTAAACCCTAAACCCTACCTAAACCCTAAACCCTAGACCACCCTAATTAAGCCTTTGAGACCCAAGTCTCTGATCCACCAAAGTCATACATAATCCTACCCCAGAGTCCGACACTCCAAACCGCAGCATCCTAAAGCCTTAAAGCACAAAAGAACACCTGAATTCCTTCAACGAAAAAGGCCTTGGGTTTAGGGTTTAGAGCAACACTGGTCTGAGTAGTGTCTAGTAGTATCCCCTTATGGTCCACACATACTTCTACTATCATGGACCCCTTTTTGAGTCACTAAGGCTTCTATATTCAGCCCTACAAGACCCGATAGAACTTGGAGAAATAGCCAGCCCTTAGACGCATGTGTGTGTACGTATGTACTTAAAAGCTACCCAAAAACCCCTAAACCCTAAACCACCCAAGACCTTCATAAGAAAGGTGTTGTTTTGCACGAGCCCTGTTTCTAAAGACCCTCTTCCCAGAACCTTCATGCAAATGGCGGACCCTAAACCGCAAACCCTAGACCCCTAAAGCCCTAAAGCCCTAAACCCCCAAACCCCTAAACCCCTACACCCTAAGCCCTTCATGCAGATGGCGGACATGCGGAAGAAGATGAACGAGCGCGAGCCACTTTTCCGCCTCTCCGACGTGCAGGCCGGGGTTCAAGTGTGGGGTTCAAGGTTTAGGGTTTTAGGGTTTAGGGTTTAGGGTTTACGCTTTAGGGCTTTAGGTTTAGGGTTTAGGTTTTAGGGGTTTAGGGTTTAGGGTTTAGGGGTTTAGGGTTTAGGGTTTCGGGTCTAGGGTCTAGGATTTTTTAGGGGTTATAGGGCTTGAAGGTTTTTTTTGGGTTTGTTTTTAGGGTTCATAAGGTTTATAGGTAGGGTAGGGTAGGGTAGGTAGGGTAGGTAGGTAGGTAGGTAGGTAGGTAGGTAGGTAGGTAGGTAGGGTTTATAGGGTTTATAGGGTTTAGGGTTTATAGGGTTTTGTGATTTTTGCCAAACGGCCACGAATCTAAATGGGTTTAGATATACTACATATGAAAGAGACAGGGTTTAGGGTCTGGGGTTTAGGGTTTAGACTTTCGGGTTTCGGGGGGTTTGAGGGTTTAGGGTATGGGCTCTAGGGCTTCGGGGGTTGAGGGTTTAGTGAAGTTGGTGTGCGCCGTCTTGTGGTGTAAGCTTTGAGGCCGAGGTTTAGGGTCTTTTGGGGCTTGAGAGGTTCGGAGTGAGGGCTTCATGGTTGGGGTTTATAGGCTTAGAGCCTTAGGGTTAAGGTTCTTGTTAAGGGATTTGGGACTTTAAGTTACCATAATAGGGGTTCAAGCTTGAGTCCAAGAGGAACTTAGGGTTTAGGTCTTTGGGTGTAGGGTTTAGGGCTTCTGCCCCGCATCCTGCCTGATGCATCCTAAAGCCTTGTCTGAAGGGTTTAGGGCTTTAGGGCTTATAGGGCTTATAGGGTTCCGGGTGTAGGGTTTGTAGTGTTTAGGTCTTATAGGGTTATAGGGTTTGTAGGGTTTATAGGGTTTCTAGGGTTTATAGGGTTTTTAGGGTTTTTAGGGTTTATAAGGTTTAGGGTTTAGGGCTTAGGAACATCCAGATCCGAATTCCTAAATCCCAGAGGTCCAGGGTCTTTTTGCGAAAGAACCCTTGTGCAACCCAACGTCGCTGTCCTTCGAGCCCGGAGAGGCCGGATTCGAGATGCTGAGGCTGCAGCAGGACCGCTTCGTCGGAGTATTCTGCCGAAGGGTTTGAGTTTAGTCTGTAGGGCAGTTGCAAGAGCTTTCGATTTAGGGATTGGAAAGAAAACTTTGGGTTTAAGCTTTTTGATTTAGGGGTTTTTAAAGGGGGTTTGGGATTTAAGCTCATGGAAAAGAGGGAAGAATATCTCAGCGATCCTGAAAGATAGTGCCTTTGTTCCTCAAAGGTCCGAATTGAAAGGCTGCGGCTTTATGATCTTCAGGGTTGGTTGCTTCAGTTCTCTCTTTTGTGTTTCGGATCCAGGGCTTCAGGGCTGTAGGATTTGGAGTGGAGGCTTCAGGGTTCTACGGCCCAGGGTTTAAGGGTTTGGGGATGGGCATGACAGCATCCCTGCCGGCGTTGCAGGAAGCCCGTAAACCCTAAACCCTAAACCCTTTATAAGCCCGCAACCCCTAAACCCCAAACCCCTAAACCCTAAACCCTAAACCCCAAAACCCCTAAACCCTCAACCCCTAAATCCTAAACCCCAGCATTGCAGGAAGAGCGCCGTCGTGAACTTCAGCACGAGGAGCACGAGCGATGGGCACATCTCCGAAATGTGGAGGAGCCGCGCCGCCGAACCAAGGGGTGTGACCCTAAACGTGGGGAGGTAGGCAGGTAGGGTTTAGGGTTTAAGGTTTAGGGGTTAGGGTTTAGGGTTTAGGGTTTAGGGTTTAAGGGTTTAGGGTTTAGGGTTTAGGGTTTAGGGTTAAAGGTAAGTAGGTAGGTAGGCAGGTAGGTAGGTAGGTAGGCAGGTAGGTCGGTCGGTAGACTGGAGCATGCACACTCTGATTCATAGTTGTTCGCAGTGTCGATGCAGCTTACACCGTGCAACCGTATATAGACCGCGAAATGGACAGATCGACAGGCAGGCAGGCAGGCAGTCATCTTCAATTAAGATGCGCCGATGCGATTGTCCGGCTTGGGCGTTTCGGGGCTTGGTCTATGGGCTTTGTGCCCAAGCTGTGCTGTGAAGATTTGGAGTTAAGGGCTCAGGCTTACTTGTAGCCCTCCGGGGCCGGAGGAGGTTGTCAAGTGCATGAAGCGGGTTGCAATCCCTAAACCCCTAACCCCTAAACCCCTAAACCCCTAAACTCCTAAACCCTGGACCCTAAATCCCTAAACCCCTAAAACCCAGGCACCAAAACCCTCAAGGGCCTCGGGTCTTTGAAGGGAGCCTCGAGCCATGGACGAATGCCGAAGGCACCGAGCCCCTGGTTTGCTGTACGCTGGGTAGTTCTCGAAATTAGGGTCCTTTTTTTGGGTCTCCAAATTTGGTCTCCAAATTTCTATACGGCACGCTTGTAAAGAGGACCTTAAAAGGGACCCTAATTTAGACAACTACCCACAAAGGCCCGAAAGCTCCTAGCCCCAGCCCAAAACCCCAACCGAACACCCGAAACCTTTTAGTAACCCCTTATTCTAATCACTCAGGCACCACCAAAAATTAGACTCAGCACTAAACCCTAAACTTCCCTAAACCCTAAGCCTGAAGACAGGAGAGCGCTTTCCAGCGGCCCCTGCTGATCGAAGACTTCAACTACCGGCCTCCGCGTGCTCAGACCTAGCGCAGAGTTCGGCCTTAGGGTTGCGGTTGAAGGTTTAAGGTTCAAGGGTTGAGGGTTCAAGGGTTCAAGGGTTTTGGGTACAAGGGTTCAAGGGTTCAAGGGTTCAAGGGTTCAAGGGTTTAGGGTTCAAGGGTTTAGGCTTTAATTTGGGTGTGCATACTGTGTGCGAGCGGTGGGTGCACCTTCTGTTTTAGGAATAGGGGCACAACCACTTATCGCGCGCTTGCGTCAGCATGAAGTCCCGCCCCAACCACCCCAACTATTCTCAATTAGGGTTTAGGGTTCACCCGGCCTCAAGGCGGGCTTTCTTGCCTATCGCGGCTCTACATACAAACGACCACGTTTCGCAGCAAACAGCAGCGGAGATGGATCGGCGTCGGGTTGTGGGTCCTCGCGACCTGTGCCGGCCGCTCTACGACAAGCAAGGGTTTGCAACAAACAACTTGCCCCTCGCACCCTGTGAGGGTCGCTGGAAGTGACAACTTTCAGCCCGAGAGGTTGTGCAAATACAGACAAGTGCAGGCAGTGCCTGCCACCCAGCCTTGAAGGCTGCAGAAAAGGACCTCCACCCTCGAAAAAAAAACAACGAGTTTCGCAAAAGGCCTTCGTGCTCTAAACACCCTGCAAAGGGCCGACCCCCCCCACCCCACAAAGAAGGGCCTTTCTCGAAAACGGTGGACGATTTTCCCCAAAAGTCGGCAGGCCGGACCCTCCAGACCCCCGAGGCCCGGGACGCCCGGAGTGCGATAAGAAGGGCATTGTAAGGTTTAGGGTTTAGGGTTTAGGATACCAGAGGGTATTTTTGCGGTAGGAAGGTGCTCCATCAAAATGTTACGTGCCGCTTTTTCGGGATTCCAGCTAGCGGTTTAAGGTGTAGGTCCCAGCATATACCTCAGAAGGGACAACACTGTTCACTTTGGGCTGCGGCACTTTAAAACCGAAACACTACACTCCTACAGTGTAGGGTTAGGATTCGAGTTCAGGGTTCAGGGCTTACAACAATGGACAGTAGAACCTTTCAGGATATAGGGCTTTGAGTTTAGGTTGTAGGCTTCAGAGCAGACGAACTATTTGGGTTCAAGCAACTGTAAGTAGTACGGTTTAGGGTTTAGCGGTGTAGGCTTGAGGGTTTCTCTGAATAAGATCACTACTGGAATCGTCTGACTTCCGTCAGCTACATATATCGATTGCACACTCACTACTGCTTCTGCTCCAACAGTTGATGGGATCGGGAGGTTAATCCTAAACACGCACCTTAAAACCTCAAAAGCTCGAAACCTTCTCGCCCGAAAAAATCGAAGCACTAACGCCTAAAGGTAGCTCCAGTAAGCTATGGCAAGCGTTGTGGTCTAGGGAGTCCCATCATGTTGGCACGTCTGCACCCAGCATTGCACCGGCTTCTTTCAGAACGGGTTTAGGGTTTTGGAAGTTTAGGGTTTAGGGGTTGAATCACCCGGCTCTCATTGAAGCTGCTGCGGTGTTGGGCTCAACGGCTGGGCTACGACAGCACCCAGATGCCGTTTGGCAAAGGGATCCTACTGAAGGAAACCCCAAAGCCCTACAGCACTGAACCCAGAACCTCCAAAAACCCTAAGCCCTTACCAAACCCGAACTCCTTACATAACCCCAAACCATACACTCTGAACCCCTAAACCCTAAACCATGAACAATAAACCCCCTAGCCTGGAGCCTGGAGCCCCCAAGCCCTGAAACCACCCCAGCCTAAACCCTAAGCCCTGAACCCTCAAGCTTCAGCCCTGAGCCCTAAACCCCCCCAGCCTAAACCCTGAACCCTCAGCCCCAACCCTGCAAACCGCCAATCCTAAACTCCAAACCCTAAGCCCTAAACCGAAACCGAAAAACTCCAAACCCTGAACCGAAAGCGCTAAACCGCTAAATCGCTAAATTCTAAACCCTGAACCGCTAAACCGCTAAACCGCTAAACCCTGAACCCTAAGCCCTAAACCGCTCAATCGCTAAACCCTAAACCCCTAAACCCCAAAACCCTAAACTCCGAACCCTAAACCCTAAACCTTTAAAACCCTAAACCCTAAACCCCTAAACCTCTAAACCCCCTGAACCCCTAAACCCCTAAACCCCTTAAACCCCTAAATCCCTAAACCCCTAAACCCGTAAACCCTTAAACCCTTAAAGCCCTAAACCCCTAAACCCCTAAACCTAGAACCCTTTATGGTCCCTCTAAGGAACCCTTTAAGGAACCCGAAACCCTATAGATCCTATAGATCCCCCTAAACCCCTAAACCCTCAACCCCTAAACCCCTAAAACCCCTAAACCCCTAACTCTAAACCCTAAACCCCTATAGATCCTATAGATCCCTTTTAAGCACCCTTCCCTAAACCCTTATAGCTCCTATAGATCCCTTTTAGAAACCCTAAACCCCCTAGATCCTATAGATCCTATAGATCCCTTTTAAGAACCCTTTAAGGAACCCTAAACCCTAAACCCCTTAAACCCCAAAGACGGTGAGGTGCTGAGTCGGCTCCGACCTTGCGGCTTCAGCCGGACCCGGAGAGCGAGGAGTCGATCTTTAAGAAGTTGAACTAGGGTATTCGGGTTTTTAGGGTTTAGAGTTTAGGGTTTGGGGTTTAAGAGGGTTGAGGGTTTTTAGGGTTTAGAGTTTAGGGTTTGGGGTTTGAGAAGGTTTCTAGGATTTTGAGATCTTTTTTGGTTAGACTCAGGTATTAGGAATCTTAGAGCTTAAGAGGGTTTAGGGTTTAAGAGGGTTTATGGGGTCTATAGGTTTTATAGGGTTTTTAGGGTTTAGAGGGTTTAGGGTTTGGGGTTTAAGAGGGTTTAGGGTTTTTAGGGTTTAGAGTTTAGGGTTTGGGGTTTGAGAAGGTTTCTAGGGTTTTGAGATCTTTTTGGTTAAACTAAGGTATTAGGGTTTTTAGGGCTTAAGAGGGTTTAGGGTTTAAGAGGGTTTATCGGGATTATAGGGTTTAGGGCTTTTTAGGGTGTAGAGTTTAGGGTTTGGGGTTTAAGAGGGTTTATAGGGTTTGTAGATCTTTTTGGTTAAACTCAGGTATTAGGGTTTTAGGGCTTAAGAGGGTTTAGGGTTTAAGAGGGTGTATAGGGTCTATAGGTTTTATAGGGGTTTTTAGGGTTTAGAGGGTTTAGGGTTTGGGGTTTGGGGGGTTTAGGCTTTAGGGTTTTTAGGGCTGGGGGTTTAGAGGGTTTAGGGTTTGGGGTTTGGGGTTTAGGGTTTAGGGTTTTTAGGGTCTGAGGTTTAGAGGGCTTAGGGTTTTCAGTTGAACTAGGGTTCCTTAAAGGGTTAATAACTTTTGAAGGCATGTGTAAGGGTTTCATACGGGTCACTATAAGGAATCAGTATAAGCTGGCTGAATAATCCTAAACCCGAAGCCCTGAACCCTAAACCCTTAAGCCCTAAACCCGACAAGGGTTCAGTGCCAGTTGACTTGGCCCTAAACCCTAAACCCGTCTGGCGCCTTTAAGATTCAACTGGGATAAGGGTTGCCATGGCCCATAAGGTTCCTTGGTTTTAGGATTTACAGCTTACGTCTTAAGGTGGTTCCGGTGTAGGGTCTTAGGGTGTGCAGTTATGGGTTTGCGCGTTCAGGGCTGTTAGGGTTTTGGGGTGTTTAGTTCAGGTTTTAGGGCCTACAGTTTAGGGTTTAGGATGTAGGCCTCAGCTGGCTAGATCAGGGTTCGTCTAGGGACTGTGGGGCTTCTTTACGGGCAAAATTGCACGGAGTTCGAAGGTGGGGGGAGTTTGCAGTGTGTTCGCGCTTCAGGGCTTAGGGCTGGCCGACATCCGAAAGTTGTGAGAAGTCATCCTTGAGCCTACCCCGCAGCCCACCTGCGAGCATTGAGTTCTGCATGTTCGACAAACCTCGAAACCCTAAGCCCTAAACCCTGAACCCTCAATCCCCCCTCAAGCCCAGACAGTAGCCGAATCCGGAGGTCCCGAACTCAACATCCTAAACCCCGAAACCCTGCAACCTGAACCTTCAAACTGTTACCCTGAACCCCGTCCTCAAAGCTACGCCTAGAGCCCTACATACCTTGAACAAGCCCTCAACTCTTAAGCTTAACCCAAAGCCAAGAACCACGAAAAAGCTATTAAATCCAAAGGGCATAGTAAACCAGCCAGAACCCCTATACCCCAAACCCTAAACCCTAAACACTAAACCTCTAAACCCTAAACCCCTAAACCCTAAACCCTAAGCCCTATACCCCTAAACCCCTAAACCCCTAAACCCTGTAGATCCTATAGATCCCCTTTAAGGAACCCTTTAAGGAATCCTAAACCCTAAACCCTAAACACTCCTAGGCCCTAAGCCCGCTCGCAAAGAAGGACTTCGACGAGCGCATAAAGGCGGCCATCGGTGGCCGGCCGGCGACCCAACGCCCTGATAGGGCCGGTTTTGTTTGGTTTAGGGTTTAGGGGAAAGTTTAGGGTTTAGGGGTTTGGGGTTTAGGGTTTAGGGTTTAGGGCTTAGGGTTTAGGGTTTAGGGTAAAGTTTAGGGGTTTAGGGTTTTGGGGTTTAGGGTTACTCGTCGACAAAGTGCCCGTCTTTGGGATCTGTTTGGGGCACCAAGCTTTTGCCGTCGCCGGCTTCAGGAACCAGGGTCACCCCTGTTTCCATGGGGAGGCTCCAGGCGCCGGCGGCGAGTGCGTCGTCAGCCGCGCAGGGAGGATGATCGGCGAATCCGTGATCAGGGTTGCCGGGTTATACTCCGTCTGCATCCGTTGGAGGTGTTCATACCTCGTTAACAATCTTCCAGCCGGCTCCGCCGGTCTCAGCGTCGACAATGCAGTTGCTTTTTATGGAACTGCACTTACAACCCAGTTTCATCCTGAGATGACACGTGAAGGGTTTGTTTTCTTTCTACTTTGGTTTAGGGTTTAGGGTTTAACAGGGTTTAGGGTATTGGGTTTAGGGGTTTAGGGGTTTAGGGGTTTAGGGTTTAGGGTTCAAAGTTGACGGCTCAGGGCAGGTTTTGTTTTGGTTTTAATTGTTAAGGAGGCTTTGTTTTTTTTTTCGGGGTCTATAATACAGGGGTCCCATAAGGCTGCCATCAGGGTGGTCTATTTTGTAGGTGGCTTGAAATTGTTTACTGAGGGCGCAGGGCTTGTAGGGTGTTTGGAGATGTAGGGGTGGGGGTTCACGGGTTTGGGGTTTGTAGTTTGATTCTCAAAAACCCTCCTAATCTGTAAAGCCTAAACGCCCAAACCCAAACCCTAAGCCCTTCGGCCCTACACCCTTGAAACCCAAACCCTACATGTGTAGTTCTCTAAAGTAGGGTCCCGTTGTGGGTCCCGCAAATAGTACGGCACCCTTATGAAAAAAAACGCCCCTAGAAGTGACCTTAGTTTATAGAACTACCCACATAAAACCCTGAGAGTACCCTTATAGAAACCCTGTATAGATCCCTTCGAGGAGCCCTAGAAGCGACCCAAACTTAAAGACCTAACCCTAAGCCCTCAAAGTCCTAACCCTAAGCCAAACCCTACATCCCCAACCCTACAGCCGAATCCCTAAAGCCTATAGTAGGACCCCAAAAGTTGGAAACCCAATAGCCGCAACCCTGAAGAGCAATGTAAAGGGAATCCCAGCAGTATTTGTCCCTATTCCAGTTTTCAACTTTTTGGGGCTTAAGCCCTAAACCGTAAACCCTAAACCCTTTAAGCCCTAAACCCTAAACCCTTTTTTACCCGATAAACCCTTAAAGCCCTTTAAACCATAAACCCTTTAAGCCCTAACCCTAAACCCTTTGAACCCTAAACCCTTTAAACCCAAAGCCCTTTAAACCCTAAACCCTCAACCCTCAAAGCCCTGAACCATACACCCTAAGCCCTGAACCCTTTAAGCCCTAAACCATCAATCCTAAGCCTTCAACCCTTTAAACCCTAAACCATAAACCCTCAACCCTTTAAACCCTTTAAGGCCCTAACCCTAAGCCCTCAACCTCACCCTCGGTCCGTGTCCATCCATGACGCACCCCAGGTGGTTCCAAGAATCGGACTGGGGAAGAAAGCTGAAGGAGATGAAGGCGAAGCCCTAAATCTGGGTTTAGGGTTTAGGGGTTTAGGGTTTAGGGTTTGGTACGGGTATTATGACGCATTTAGGTTTTGGGGGCTTCAAGGCTAAAGGCGGTTGGGGCCTTGGTTTTAGGGCTCTTGGGGTTGAGGACGTTGGGCTTTCTTCTTGGGGCTTTCGGGTCAAGGGTAAACCCCTAAACCCCTAAAGCCCTAAACCCCTAAAGCCCTAAACCCCTAAGCCCTAAACCCCGAAACCCCTAAGCCCTAAACCCCTAAAGCCCTAAACCCCTAAAGCCCTAAGCCCTAAACCCCTTTGGTGTTCTTGTTGAACGGGGGCCCTTTCGGGGGATTGGCTCCAGGGATTGGCTTGAGGCTTTCCACAGCCAGTGCCCGAGAGGGTTTCGGGTTTTAGGGATCAGGAGGGTGCAGGGGGTCCGGGTTTGGGGGTTTAGGGTTTAGGGGTTCGGGGTTTAGGGGTTTCGGGCTTCGGGGTTAGGGTTTCGGGTTTTTAGGGCTTAGGGATTTACGGGTTTAGGGTTTCGGGATCCGGAGTGGAGGCGGTTTGACATGAAAGAAGCGTAACGCCGATCATCTCCATAACTTGCGCCTAGACCCGAAAGCCAAGCTGAAAAATTAGGACCCCGAACCTCAACCCCCAAACCTGCAAACCTCTGAAGGCCTTCAAGGGCTCCGCCCCCTAAGAGATTTAGGCGAGAACCCATATTGCAGACGACCCCCTTGCATTCTTTGGGGCTCCAGTAAGGGCAGATGTGGCTTTGTATAGGGCTCCTTTCCAGGTGACTTTTGGGGCTCCTCTTCGGGTTCCTTCTTATGGAGTCACCCAAATCCTGACTTCGAGTTTGCGGCTTGGGATGTTGTTTAGGTTGAGGCTTTTTAGGTTCCTGGTTGAGCTTTCTTGTCTTGTTCTCTTGGGTTTCGGACCCTGAACCTCTAAGCCCCTACACCCTAAACCTCTAAGCCTCTAGACCCTAAACCTCTAAGCCCTAAACCCCTTAACCCTGAACCCCGCCTAAGGAGGGAGGTCTTCGGGTAGCGTCTCCCGTGGCTCCTGCAGGAGAAGGTTGATACACGTCAGAAGCTTCACGAGCGCCTTGAATGACTGAGAGGTTCGAGGTTTAGGGTTTAGGGTTTAGGGTTTAGGGTTTCGAGGTTGCTTAAAGGATCGCGTGATTTAGTCGTTTTCGAAGTTCGGGTCCTGTTTAGGGTCCTTATTCGAAGGGTGCCCTACTATATTGGGCACCTCACTTTAGAGAACTATCCATGTGATTCAGTGACCAGGGTCAAACTTAGGGTAACGATTCCTAAACCCTAAACCCGGTACTTGTGACCTTACTTACTAAGTCTCAGGAACCTCCAAGTAGAGACCGGTACTCCAAGCCCCAATCCGGCTGCGCACCTGCGTACAAAAGATCTTAACAGCTAAACCCCCAAGCCCTGCACCCTAAACCCTACACCCTTAAACCTTCAACCTTAAACCGTAAACCCTAAATCCTCAACCCTAAACCTTAAACCTTAAACCGTAGACCCTAAAGCCTAAACCCTAATCCCTAAACCGTAATTAAACCTTAAACCGTAAACCCTAAACCCTAAACCTTAAGCCCTAAACCCTAGACCCTAAACCCTAAACCCTACGCCCTAAGCCGTAATTAAACCTTAAACCGCAAACCCTAAACCCTAAACCTTCAGCCCTCAACCCGAAAGCCTAAACCCTGATTTGTAAGACTTAGGAGTTGTGGCTCGTTACGACTGAGGATTCAGGGTATCGAGCACCCTAGAAGGAACCCGGTGAACCCTTGCAGGAACTCTTAAAGGAAAGGAGCCCTACTACAATTTAGGGTTTTGGGGTTTAGGGGTTTAGCGTTTTTTTGGGGTTTAGGGTTTCGGGTTTATGGTCTATACCTTAAGGACGAATGAGCCCCAAAAGGGTTTAAGGCTCATATACCATATAGGGATCTATAGTATAAGGGGAATGGGCCCCTACTTAAAAGGTTCATTTTGGTCCCCAAGGAACCCGACAACACTGAACGGAAAATGGTATCGGGCGAGGGCAGGTCGATGTCTAAGATGCGTTGCCAACCGCAACCAGAAACCCCGAAACCCTACACCCTAAACCCTAAAATCCAAAACCTAGACTCTAACCCCTAAATCCTAACCCTAAACCCTAAGCCCTAAGCCCGAAACCCAAAAAGACATCCATGGGATGTATCGTTCGTGACTTTTGGATTCAGGGCTTTCGGGTGTCGGAGGGTTGTGGGTTAGGACTGGGTTTTGGGGTACATTCTGCTATAATAAGGAACCCCCAAGATACGTATGTATCTTTCTTGACTTTGGGGTTCAGGGCTTTAAGGTGTCGGAGGGTTGTGGATTCGGAACTTTCTGCCGACACTGCAAGAGGTTCGGGCTTGCCCCCCCTTGAAATCGTGACTTGAGGCATGAGGTTCGATTTCAACCTCGAGAATCCTAAGGGGAGCAGCCCAAGAGCGAAGTGGCGTCCCAGAGCGGCCGATGAGGCGGCCAACCAGGGTTTAGGGTTTAGGGCTTAGGGTTTCGGGTTTAGGGTTTAGGGTTTAGGAACTCGGACAATAGGAACTCGGACAAGCTGCAGCGGGCCACGGCTCAGGACACTGACGACATCGAATCGATGAACGCCCTAGTCCCTGACGAGATCGACGAGATCAATGAACGGCGAAAGAAGCGCGCTGCAGTACACCCCAGTGGTAATCTTCATATATGGTGATTTGTTTTCATCTCCGACCCTATGGCCTTATGGTCCTCGAGAACACCCTGCGAAGATCCATATAGAACTGTTCTGATCAAACCCTAAACCCGAAATCCCAAAGCCTAAAACGAGAAAGAGCAATAAAGTCCATGGGCAGCCAGTTCAACGTCTTTATGAACGCGCTTACATACGGCTTTGTATTCGAAGCTTGAGCCCTAAACTCGCATTCAAGGTTGAGGGCCTTTAGGGAGAATTTAACCTTAAACCCCAGGCATCCCTAAACCCTAAACCCTAAACCCTAAGTTAAAAGGACCAAGAGCCAGAATCCCCCCAACCTCGTATCCTAGACCCCAATCCCGAACCCCGACGCACGAAGGTCTGAAAGTTAAACCCCTAAGCCCTAAACCCTTAAACCCTGAACCCCTGAACACCAAAACCCGAAAACCCTATAACCTTAAAGCCCTAAGCCCAAAATTAACCCTAAACCCTAAACCCCTAAACCCGAAAACTCCTAAACTGCATCAGCGCCGAGGATCGAGTACCCGCAGAAGTGCCTCCTGGCTTCCATGCCTTTTCCACTTGACATTTTCTTCGACTTTGAGGGGTTTTTTTCGGTGTTCTAAGAGGGTTTAGGTTTTAGGGTTTATGAGTTTAGGGTTTAAGGTTTAGGACTTAGGGCTGAAGCTTTGGTCTTAAAATTTAGGGTTCAGGGTTCAGGGCTGAAGGTTGAGGGTGCAGGGCTTTAGGGTTTGAGGGAGTCGAGGGAGATCGAGTTAAGGCCACCAGCCTCTGACCTACGCTTCTAGGGCTTTAGGGTTTAGGGTTCTGGGGTT
>CAJNJA010011164.1:2875-14932 GCA_905231915.1 Symbiodinium necroappetens | reverse complement strand
TTTGGGGTTTAGGGGTTCAAGGGTTTAGGGTTTAGGGTTTAAGGTTTAGGGTGTGTCAGCCGAGGGCGCTCGCTCGGGTGTGAAGCACCCCGGGCCGCGCGCTCGCGTCGCTTGTCAACCCACCCCGGCCACCCACTCTATACTCTATTAGGGTTTCGGGTTTCTCAGCTGATTTTTTGTTTATTTACCAACTCAAGTGATTAACTTTCTTAGGCAATTGGCTCCCGGAGGTATTAAGCTTTGGGAATGCCGTGGTGCATGGGAAATTCAAGTTCGGGTTTTACCACGGCGATGGTGGTTGAATTATTCTTATGAAACGACGTCTTTTCTTATGGTAGTAGGCATTTTGTGTGATGTGGGGCAAAGGTATTCAATTTGACCGAATTAGAGGTTTACGAATGACCAGCACATGCTGTAACACAAGGTATGGTATTTGTCTGAAGCTAAAATCTCTTATTTTCAATGTAAATTTCGATATCGCGGACTCTACGTTGAGTGCGGGGTAAACCCACACTCGGGGTCCCAAGTCTCGAGGCCATGCCTTTTCTGGTTCTGTATCGGTTGGCAAGGTAGCGGTGAGGGACCCGTACATCCGAAATCTTAAACTTTGAAATCCAACACCCAAGCCGAAAATCCTAGAACCCAGAGTCGGGCTGCCAAGTCCGGATGGCTCGGCATCAAGTTTTGTTTAAAATAGCGGTGTAGCACCGGAGCTTTTTGCAGCCTCGAATTCCAAGCAGTGAATTCAACCAACCTCCGATAGCCCAAACCCAAACCCAACGCTGAATACGGGGTAAACCCAGGGTCCCAAGTCCCGAGGCCCACAAGCGCTCCAGGCAGCTGCACAAATGCCTCCCAACCCTGACTTTCGTTTGCAATCGAATTTGGAATCCGCTTCATCAGGCCGTGCAGAAGCAACCGAAGGGAGCGCTGGCGGAGGACGGGTCTGCATCCGATGGAGCCTTGGCTTTCTGCATCTGAACGGCCAGGGGCACCAGCTGCGGGCAACCCAGCTCCGCAGAAGCCCGCCCGGCTTCAGCTTCGAAGGCATCGACGTCGAAAGACTCCTCGCGGACGCCGATGCACGTCAAAAGGGTTGGCGGGCAGCAGTTCGAGCCGACAAGCGGCGCTGCGCAGGTCGGGAATGCATCCAATCCACAGCGTCAAACTCCAACAGAGCGCCCGCCAGGAGAAGCCCCTAGGGATTGCGTCCTTTGGGAAGACGTCCTGGGAACTCTGGAAGGCAGAGCTGCTGTCACGAGTGCAGAGTCTTGCTCGTATACTGAAGAAAGCTTAGAAAGCGCTCGCTGCATGAGGCTGGTGGACGACCGTGTTGGTGCAGAACCTTTTCACAGGGGAGCACGAAAAGGAGTTGACGGACGCTGCGTCCGTGACAGCTGCCCTGGACTTCGTGGCAGGCCTCTGAGCAAGTGACAGAAGAGTTGGTGTTAACAGAAGAGTGTGCTCGCAGGCAGAGCACTTGCACTGCACCCGTGCTGCGTTAACACGGCACCTCCTTGCCGTGCGCGGCTTCGTCTACCAGCGCTACACAGCGAACCTCAACAAGGAACTGGAGGCAAGGTTGAAGAGTTCAGGAGATAGGCGACCGGCCGGAGTCGACAGGCAGAAGTGGCTGCCACACTAGCAAAGCGGGAGCGGCCGGCGCAAGTGGCGTGCGGAAAAGCCCGTGCTGCAAAGCCGGGGGCCAAAACCCGCGAGCTAGAATTTTGTCGTGTCTGGAACCTGGAAGGAACTATCAGTTGAAATCTGCGATTCCCACAACGCCGAGGCGAAAGCCAAAGAGCTGCAACAGCTGCAGCGCGAGGTCGCCAAGCGGCGCCAGGCCAGCAGGTTGCGAGGCGGCTGTGGTTCGTAACACTGGCCACTGTAAACCCCTCGCTAGGACGAAAAGCGCTGGAGAGAGACAGCGAACACCAGCCGCGTCAACAAGCGGACGGAGCTGAAAAGAAAGGCGGAAGAAGGAGGAGACGACGAGGCCCTCCTCACCGAAAGGCATGAGAGTCACTAGAGATGCAGGGTTACGGAACTGCTGCTATTGCAGGCCAAAAAGAAGCTCCGAGAACTTCGCGATGCCGACAACAAACGGCAAAGCGACAAGCACCTCCGAGACCAAGCAAAGGACTTATTGGAAAGCTGTGCTTTTTATTCTTATCAGGCACCCTCGTCAGGAGGCGACGCCGGAGCTGGTGGCCTTGGGAGGGTGCTACCTGTGCGCGGCAAAGCCAAGGCGAGGTGATGCCCCAGCAGGCACGAGCAAGAACTTTGTGGCACCCACGAGGCAGCTGCGCGACACCCGGCCCCGGCAAAGCCAACGTGACGCACGTGACGCGCGTGACGTCGGGCTCCTGCTAACGCACGTGACGCGCGTGACGGCGTAGCGAGACCCTACACTCTAGAGAGTTGAAAGCAGGCACACAAGGCGCAGCAGGAGACCTCGGATTTGGCACTCGCGCCCTCGAAAACCCACATTATCATAAGCAGGGCATGATAAGCCTAAACCAATTCGAATTTTCCCTTCCCAAATCTAGCCCTAAAATCTTACTCCTAAAGTCCTAAATCCTAAACCCTAAATCCTAAAATCCTAAATCCTAAAATCCTAAATCCTAAACGCTAAATCCTAAAATTCTAAACCCTAAACCCGGAAATCCTAAATCCTAAAATCTTAAATCCTAAACCCTAATATCCTAACATCCCTAAACCATAAGATCCTAAATCCGAAGCCTTAAATCCTACAATCCTACAATCCTAAATCCTAAATCCTGAGCCCTAAATCCTAAATCCTAAACCCTATGGGGTTAATCTTTAGCTACGCTACGCAGGCCCCTTAAGCCTGTGCGACCAATGCGCTGTGCAGACCCGACTGGCTATCGTAGAAGTAGGCAGTCTCCGTAGCATGTATTTACACGTGTGGAGTATGTGCGCAAAGATGTTATGTATGTGGGCATTGATCTACAGGTCCTTGTCGCTGTATTTACACAAAACGACCAAGGGCGGAACATACCATGCCATCGCGAAAGTTACGCTAAAGGTTGTCTGGATACGGCCAGCCCTCAATTGAGTTCGGACGTTGTCGTAAGCAAGGCCAATCTCGTTGGCCTGTCCAGGACAGGCGGCGAGGCTTAACCCTCGCCTTTCCGTCTCTCTTTTCGTATGGGCGCTCGGGCTGNNGCTCGACGTCAGCGACCCCTCTCTTAGTTTAGGGTTTGGGGTTTAGGGGTTTGGGGTTTGGGGTTTCGGGTTTAGGGTTTTAGGGTTTAGGGTTTAGGGTTCAAGGGTTAAGGGTTTGGGGTTTAGGACCAAGTTTAGGAGAGCCGAGAGGCAATGATTCCAGACGACAGTCCTTGCAATTCTACATTTCTGACAGGTTCAGGGTTTAGGGTTTAGGGCGTTTATCTTTTTGGATTTAGGGCTTAGGGCTTGAGGTTGTTTAAGGGGTTGTTTAGGGTTTAGGGTTCACGGGTTGTTTAGGGTTTAGGGCTTAAGGTTTGGGGTGGTTTAAGGGGCTGTTTCGGGTTTAGGGCTTAGGGTTTGGGGGGTTTTAAGAGGGTTTAGGGGGTATTTAGGGTTTCCCAAGCACCGTCGGTTTTCATCGCAGCTTCGAAACCTAGTGCTGACACCAAGGCGATGCTCACAAGCTGCCCAAGACCCGGCTGATGCACTCGCGGCTCGGTGGAGGATTTCAGGGTTTTACAGAACCCTAAGCCCTAAACCCTAAACCTTACACCATAACCCTAAACCCTACACCTCAAACCCTGAAACCTGAAACCCTGAAACCCTAAACCCTGAAACCCTGAAACCCTGAACCCTGAAACCATAAACCCTGAAACCCTAAAGACTAAATCCGGAAAGCCTAAACCCTGGCTTTGGGGTTGAGGGTGTTCAGGTCCCCCAGCCTCACTAGGTGTGCTGTTTCTGGTCCCTGGAGCCTTGGTAAAGCCCTGAAAAGGTAAAATCGGAGCCTTACTTAGGGTTTAGGGTTTAGAGTTTCGGGTTTAGATTTTAGGGTGTAGAGTTTAGGGTATAGGGTTCCGCGGCCTTAAACCCTAAACTCTTGGACCCTGGTTTTGCTTGTTGTCGGGCTCGAAAGGCTGGGGCTTAGGGCGGCATCTAGGTGATTGCAAAGGGGTTTTGTGGTTGACAGAATTCTCAACAGAGTGAAGGTGGCCATGAATGCGAGATCAAGTGCAGATGATCCGGAGGAAGGTCCGGCGACCGACGTGTGGGAGAATTACCTGCAAGACAGAGAAAAAAGGACGCCCGCTGGACTACCTAACTTGTGTCAGACTCCTGTATGGTAATCGGGACATGTGCGCTGGCACGGGGTGGCCAACGCCCTCCGAACTGGAGGAAGCGGCCGCAAACCTATGCGCGTCACATCGAATGACACCGCGAACACCATCATTGAGCGCTACGCAAAGGCTTACGGGGAAGATGCCCTTACCAACGACCCCGACCCCAATGACAAGTTGGTTGTGGTTGGTTGCTGTGACCCAGTCCGAAGCGGAGGGTTTACGCTTCGAATGAAGGGTTCGATATCCTTTCAGTAAGTAAGGTTACAAGTACCGTAGTTGGGGTGTTAAGTAGTTGTATAGGTATAGTTATTTATGATCCTTGAAGTAGGCACTTCGTGCTCTGCACGAAGCCCCCCAACCTTTGAAGTCGACAGCCCCCGAGACCCCTGAATCCTGAACCCACGTCATCTTAGGCTTTTGGGTTTAGGGCTTCAGGGTTTAGGGTTTTCGGTTTAGGGTTTAGGGTTTTGGGTTTAGGGTTTTGGCTTTAGGGTTCAGGGTTTGGGTTGAGGGCTTCAGGGTTTTGGATTTTGAGTTTAGGGCCTCAGGGTTCAGGGTTTTGGGTTTCAGGGTTTTAGGGTTTCTGATTCCTGAACCCAAATCATCTGATCTCTTCCCCCCAAATGCCGGTTTAGGGTGTCGGTATAAGGTTTACGCTTTAGGCCATCCCACACCTTCAACTCCCAATCTCTGCGCGCTGCAAGAAGACCTACCCAACCAACAGTCGCAACCCCACCACACCCCATTCGAACTTGCGGCCCCTGCGCCACCCTAAACCCAAAACTCCGAGGCTTGTCGCCAACATGCCAAAGATTCGCGTGTGAGGCAGACGATTGGGGTTTAGGACCAAAATTTGAATTTTAGGGTTAGCCTCGAGCCCAACACCAAATCCCCCCGGTCTGACTTTAAGCCGCCGAAGATGACGGCTACCAAGAAGCACACGCGATTTGCAGGCACCTGATGTAGGGGTCTACATGAAATATATTTTGGGGGTTCCTTTTTGTAAGTATAAGGGGCCCCCAAACCCTAACCCTAAACCCTAAACCCTATTCTAATCATTAATGCCCCTATAGTAGAGCCCAAATGACTGGCAGGGGGTTCTGGTCCGCCCCATGTTTACTTCGTTGCGATAGCATACCCAGAGAGCCCAATACCCCTTAAATTAAGGAATATACCGTAAATTATAGGGGCCTAATATTAGGATTTAGGGTATATTCCTTAATTAAGGGGTATTGGGCTCTCTGGGTATGCAGGGAGTAGCGCTGCAGGTGCGTATGATACAAGTCTTCGGAACAGTGGTACTATCGTCTAGTCGCATGCTCTATAGTAGATGCGAGTGGGGACGAATCCGTTCCATCGGATGTGCTGAGCCCAGAAGAATGGGAGGAGGTGATGCGCCACTCATGGATCCCTCCATATGCAGCTCCTTCGGGAGCTTGGGCCGGCCGTCTACCTTTGAGGCACTGCCAGAGGGCTTGGAACAAGCACTGCCTTCTGTGCGATCGGGGGGCCACCGAAGGACACTTGATGTCTGCAGGTCATACTCGGGAGATGGCATCGTGGCAGAGGCGAGGAAGACCTCAACTTATTATACCCCAGCGCTTCAGCGACAGGGAAAGGTTGGAGATTTACATGCAGCTGCAATGCCCGCAGCTCTCAGATCGCCAACTGAAGGCCGTCCTGGAACGAATCTTGCAGCTGGAATGGTATCGGGGGCAAACGGGGTGTTTCACTGGAGAGATCCCGAAGCCTAAATAATTGCTAACATCATTCATTCTTCCTTATGGTTCCGTCGTATGTATATATATATATATATTTATATTATAGTATGCACTATCCTGCTATGAAGGAGCCCGATTCGTCCTTTCGTTATGCAGGGCTTGTCATTCTCTGGTTCAGCGGTTGCAGCACCCGTCTACCAGGAACGGTTGTCCGGAAGCTCGTCAGCCCTCGCAACACCTCGCCTGCCGTCCGTCGACTTTGAACTTCGTTTCCTATAGTCTCTGACCCGGAGAAGTTGTTCTCACATCCCACGTGTTGAGTAGACAGCGGCACTATGCATTCAACAAGCCCCACGGCCTCCAAAACATAGCCCTAAGGATCAAAATAGCCCAAAAGCCTTACAAAGTATGGTCTTTTTGGGGTCCAAAAAGCCATAAACTACGAGTCCTTAGAGCCTTACGAAATCCTAAACCCTAAACCCAAAAGCCTGTAGCAGACAATCCGTCGGCAGTTCCATGGCTCTGAGCACTGAGCCCCGCCCCTGAACCTAACCCCTAAGTCCTAAACCCGAAACCCTAAGCCCTAAACCCTAAACCTATACCCTAAAAGCCCCAAAACCTAAACCCTAAACCCCAAAAGCCCTAAAAGGCCTAAACCGCAGCCCTGAGGGGCTACAACCTAAAGCCCCTGAAGCGTGCACAGGTCCTAGGTAGTATCAGGGAGACCCCTTAAAGGGGATCCTTCTTGGATTGAGGGTTTAGGGTTTAGGCTTTAGGGTTTAGGGTTTAGGGGACCCTTCTGAACCTTACTTTTGGGTCTCTGAAAAGGGACCTTATTGAGAGGGTCTACATCCCCAAGGGTCCCCCTAATCCTAACTCCTAACAGGTGCTCGTCTCATCCTGGGCCGCGCCTTGTGCAAAGACTGCACGTCCTCGTGGCTTTCGGACAAGACGGGGGGCCTTGGTGGGAGGGCTAAACTGGGGCCTGCAGAATTAGACTAGGATTTTGGGGGTATATGAAAAACCATCACTATCATGTGGAGCCCCCTCAAAACATCATTGGTATCAAAATTGGTATCTATTGGTATTTCTTTAGGCTTTTATGTTACCCTAAAGCCTGCACCCTTACTCAACCCTAGACACAAATCGCTGGGACCAGGAGAGGTTCTCGCTAGCAGAAGAGGGGTTCAACCAACAAAGGAAGCCCGGAACCCTCAATCGTAAGCCCTCAGCACCGTTTAGCGTTTCGGGTTTAGGGAACTGTTGAGGCTTCAGGCCATGGAGCATCGGCTTTAGGATTGAGGATGCAGGGTTGCGACTACGAGGTCAAGCGCCAGGTTCGGGGTTTGGTTATAAAGGTTTGGGGCCTCGGGCTTAGGCCAGCATAGGTTTCAGAGTCTAGGGTTTCAGGCTTTAGGGTTTAGGGTTTCAAGGTACAGGGTTTAGGGTTTAGGGTTTACAGCTGAAGTTCGAGAAACAGGGCTACGGGTTTCTACGAGGCCCTCTGTGTGACTAGTCTCACCCTGTCCGTCTCACTGCTTACAGCGGCTGCTGGGTTGCTCCCGGATCCGAGCCCCCAAACCCAAAACCCTAAACCCCAACCCCAAAACCCTAAACCCTTGAAGCCATAAAGCGTAAAACTCTAAACCCTAATCCCTAATCCCTAAACCCCCCAAAACGCACAACCCTAAACCCTAAACACTTAAACCCCTAAAGAGTCAAATCCCTAAACCCCTAAACCCTTTAACAAACCCTAACTAAATCCCTAAAGACGCCGAAGGCCAAACCACGAGGCCTGGACCCAAAAGTCCGGAACCCTGAACCCTAAACCCGAAAAGCCCTAAGCCCCGAAAAACCCTAAACCCTGAAACCCTCAACCCTAAACCCAAAACGCAAAACCCTAAACCCTTGAACCACGAAGCTCGAGCCTCTGGGTGCCCTGCAAACCCCCCGCAAAGCCTGAACTTTGGGGTTCAGGGTTCAGGGTTTAGGGTTTGGGTGCCTCAAAAGGGATCTATAGGGTGTAGGGTTCCTTAAAGGGTTCCCTAAAGGGGATCTATAGGATCTATAGGGTTTAGTGTTCAGGGTTCAGGGTTTAGTTAGGGTTCGGGGTTTAGGGTTTAGGGTTCGGGGGTTTGGGGTTTAGGGTTCGGGGTTTGGGGTTTAGGGTTTTAGGGTTCAGGGTTTTGGGTTTCGGGTGTAGAGGGTTTGAAAATCCCAGCTGGAGAGAAGTCCGACCTCAACCATCTCAGAAAGCTTGAGCATGCCAGCGAAGGCCTAATATGGTTTGTGGAGAACAATTTAGTTCGGTTTGCTAGAGCTTTATGGGACTTTATCAGGTTCGTATGAGGTTCCATATGATCCCACATATCCCGATGTCCTAGCCTCAAGCAAGGCCAAGCCCCACGCCTCACAATCACGCCACGCACCAAAGCGAAGCACCCGCTTAACACCCTCCTGCTGAGCCCCCAACACCCGGAGCACGCCGAAACCCTGAACCCTAAACCGACAACCCAGCCAGCTTGTCTCGGCAAGAGCCGACCGAAGAAGGCCAGCAAAGTCTAGAAGCAAAAACTCACGGCGCGAGAGAAAGGAGGACACAACGCCCCTCTCAAGAATGGAAATACTACGACATACCACCCTAAACCCTAAACCCTAAACCCTCAAACAAACAAACCCTCAAACCCTTAAAGCCTTAAGCCCTTAGACCTTTAAACCCGAAACTCTGAACTCCCAAACCCTAAACCCTTAAGCCCCTAAACCCCTAAACCCTAAGCACTGAACTCTGGCCTTAGTTTGCCCCGACTTACCCGGGCTTTTTCCGAAGAGTGCCCCCCCCCCCCCCACTTTGTTGCAACCTTTCGGGGTCCTTTTGAGGCGACATGTCCCAGGGTTTTTGCGTTCCCCTAATAAGGCTTCAAGAAACAGTAGAAAGTTTAGGGTTCAGGGTCTAGAATCCCCTGCGCTATACGTCCTGCGCTATGGTTCAAATGCTGCGTCCTAGATCCATGGCACTAAATCTTGCTCTCCACGCCCAAATCCCGGCACGTGAATGCAATTTTTTATGTATTTCAGGTGCATGGTTCAGGGTCTGACCTAATATAGAAGCCTGCATCACCATCAACCTACTTCCTTTCTATGGCTTTACAAGAACATACGCCCAGCACCCTATTCTAGGTCACGCTAAGCAGTAAGGCCCCTACATTACTTCATTCCGCGTGATGTACGCAGGACCTGTACATGTACGACAGGTTCCGGCATACTTACCAAGGCTATTCCGCTGAGTTCCTATTGAAATCCTATTGTGTTGACCCTAAACCCTGAACCCTAAACCCCTAAACCCTAAACCCTAAACCCTACACCCTAAACCCTAAACCCTAGACCCTAAGCCCTTAAGCCATACTATATCAGAGTGGAATCTCTTAGCCTTCTCAAATCGTGTCTCTAAGGTCCTTCCGTGCTTCTGTAGGGTCCCATTGGGTCCTTAAAGGTTCTTGCGGGTTCAGGTGCCGGCGCTTTCGGACTGAATAAGCCCTAAACCCTAAACCCTAAACTCTAAACCCCAAACCCTAAACCCTTGAACCCTAAACCCTAAACATTAATTTTTTTCCACATTGAGATCTGACCCCTGGACACGAGCCAAAGCAATCCTGGGGTTTAGGGTTTAGGATGTATGGCATGTGCCAGCTGCTAGTAGGGTTAGGGTTTGACGATCCAAATCCCGCACACCCCAAGGACCCCAAACTATGGGAATTATGGTATAGTCCCTATTTTGGGCAATGCAGGATTTAGATCATCAACCGTAGCTCAGGCTCTAGGACGAGAGGATGCTCGGCGCGGACTTCTTATCTCAAGCAAGGCGCAGGAAGGACGGAGCTTGTAGTTCAGTAGCCTGTTGAGTCTGTTGCAGTCATGCGGACCATGGCCCTGTACGTATGTATATATATATACTTATGTGTTTGCTTAATTATTCGTTTTTACATATACACAAGTAGACACATGTTTCTTATACCGATCTATACATATATACACCAAGACACGAATGCATATACCTGTAGCCTTTACACCTTAGAATTGGTGGGCCCTGACGCGTCAGGCATAGGTTTTATAGGGCACGGCCACTATCGACCCAGACATTCCACCCTAAACCCTAAACCCCCTTATTCAAGCATGATCCCTTACATCATAATGGGGATCCCTCTAAAGCTTAAGGTATACTCAACCCTAAACTCTAAACCCTAGACCGTCAATTAACCTCTCAATCCTACAGATCCCTTATAGAACTAGGGTTAAGGGTAACAGCTTCTCATGCTTCGCATTGCCATGCTGGTGCAGCATGCCTTTGCGGGCTGGTATATTGGCCAGCTAGGCGACATACAGGACTGCCGAAAACCCTAAACCCTAAACATCCCTAAACCCTAAACCCTAAACCCTAAACCCTAAACCCTAAACATCCCTAAACCCCAAATCTCAAATAGGGTTTCGGGTTCAGATACCCTAAACCATCCCTAAACCCTAAATCTCAAATAAATAGGGCCCTAAAACCCTAACCATCCTAAACCCTAAATCTCAAATAAATAGGGTTTCGGGTTCAGGTTTGTTGAGCTGCTGAATCTGAGTTCCTCACCTTCAGATTGTTGGGGCTACGGGGCCGGGTCTAGGGATGGACACAAGGACACGTCTCGGGGCCGTCTACCCTACGCCCTAAATCCTAAACCCTAAACCCTAAACCCGAAATCCTAAGCCCTAAACCGACATGAAGGAGCTCAAGCTGCGTTGTTTAGGTAAGAGTGACGAAGTCTCAACAGACTCACAGGTTGAGGTGGGTTTGGGCTTCCGGTAAGCCCTTAACCCTAAAGCACTAAACCCTAAACCCTAACTGTTTAAAGGACTTTGTGGTGTAGAGTTTTAGGTTTAGGCTTCTGTGCTTGGGGCTGAGGGGTGAGGTTTCTAGCATTGCTGTTTGCACCGTTCTAGCACCATCAATGACATGGTGGCCATTGTCACGGCCATATTTAGGGTGTAGGGTTTAGGGGTTATTTAGGGTTTAGGGTTTAGAGGTTCTTTTTTAGGGTTTAGGGTATTAGGGGCTATTTCGGGTTAAGGGTTTAGTGTCGAGTTGGCGATCTTGCCTGCTTTGCACACTGCTTTGCGTGAGGTTCCTGTTCGGGGTGCTGAACCCCATATACCCCTAATCTGAATCTCGCAATGGGGTGGCCGATTTTTTTCAGCCAATGTGTGCTTATGTGTGTATGTATGTATGTATGTATGTATGTACGTATGTACGTATGTACGTATGTACGTATGTACGTATGTATGTATGTATGTATGTCTGTACGTGTACATACACATGCATATACATACACATATGCATATGCATACAGAATCACATATACATACACGTACACGAAGGCATACACATGCATACATGCATACATACATACATACATACAGACAGACAGACAGACAGACAGACAGACAGATGCACGCACGCACACATTCTGTAGATACCAGGATTGCGACACGGTCTGCTCGACGATTGGTCCGTGCAATGCGCAGGCCCTGAATGACATGCAGCAACATTGCAACGCCGCTGAACTGCAGGCGTTTCTGACAAGCATCGCCAGGGCACGAGGTGTGTTCAGGACTGGAGGTGGCGATGAGACTTCATCGTATGATTGCTCCAAGAGTTTTGTGGATATTACTGTCGTGGGACCGCCCTACACAGCACTTATGCCCATCGCAAACCCAGATGTGTGCGGTTATGCTACAGACGGTGCCAGTACTTGTGACGCAGCACCTCCCTTTGGAAACGATGCACGCTTTTGCTGCTGTGAAGAGTTTCCTGGCGACTGTGTCGTTGATCCTGTCTCCTGTCCCAGTGCCATAACATCCACAACTAAAACTGCCACCAGCAGCTCATCATCCAGCACCTCCACTTCTTCAACTTCTGCCAGCAGCACAATCTCAAGCACAGTCTCCTCAACCAGCAGCACAGTTTCTGGCAGCAGCACGACCTCAAG
>CAJNJA010011163.1:0-13800 GCA_905231915.1 Symbiodinium necroappetens | reverse complement strand
TACCCACCCGAAAATGTCCTAGACTTAACCCTAAGCCCTAAACCGTCTGTCGAGAGAACCCCCGAGACAAACATGCCAGGGCAAAGAACCAAGCCAAAGTTCTAATGCAACCCTAGACCCTTTTCGGGTTTAGGGTTTCGGGTTCCTAAGCCCTAAGCCCTAAACTGCAAACCCTAAAGCCTTGCAGCTCAAAATCCCCAAACCCTAAACTCTAAAACCTCGATCCCTAAACCCAACAACACAAGAGACCCAGCCACCCTGTACCCTAATACATGGCTGACTTCTGAACCCCTCCAAAAAGTTCAACTTGTAGTCTCCTTATTATAGTTCATATAGAAACCCCAAAAAGTTAAAGTCCTAAGAGCCAACCAGAAGAACCCTAAACCCTAAAGTAAACCCTAAACCCTAAACCCCTAAACCCCAAACCTTAAACCCCTAAAACCCCAAAAACCCTAGAATCAAGAAGAACACCAAGACTTTGGAGAAACATGCATCTCGGGCTCCTGGAGCTCGAGCTCCTGCAAAGGCGCGAAGGTCACGTGACCCAGGGCCGTGGCCTGGCAAAGGGCTTTGGGGGTTTAGGGTCACAGGGTTTAGGGTCTAGGGTTTAGGGTTTCTAAGGGTTTATGGTTTAGGATTAGGGCTTTGGGGGTGTAGGGTCTCAGGGTTTAGGGTTTTAGGGTCTAGGGTTTAGGGTTTCTAAGGGTTTAGGGTTTAGGATTTAAGGGTCTAGGGTCGAAAGGTCCATATACCCATATAGTATCTGCTTTGACTTTGGTCTTAAACCAGTCCCTGTATAGGTACTTGGACGACTATTTAGGTATATGGACCCTATTAGGGTAGGGTCCTGAGCTGAAGGCCGTGGCCTGGCAGCGACTCTTCCGACGAGTTGTTGTTTTGGGGCTTTGGGTTTTGGGAGTTTGGGACTTTACAGCGTGCTGGTTATCAGCTATAACTACAGGGTTTAGGGTTTAGGGTTTAGCATCACATGTCCGCTACCGAAATCTCGGCTAACTGACCAGAAGAGGAGCAAAACACTGTTTCCCCCTTTAGAGGAGCAACACCCTGTGCGCCCCGTCGAAGACCCTGGCTAGGCTGGCCTACATGGTCCGATTTTGAGGGGCTTTAGGGTTTATAGGGCTCCACAACAGAGATTTAGATGGGTTCTACACTTGTCTGAAAGGAACCTACAAGGGCTAAGGGCTCATAGGGCTTCGGGCCTGGAAGGTTTAGGACTTTTTTCCAGGGAGGGCCCTGGAGGGGGCGAGGGGGACTTTTAGCTTAGGGAGATGCTTGGGTTTAGGTCAAGGGCTTCAGGGCTTGAAGGGTGGTTTAAGGGCTTGAGGGGTTTAGGATTCAGGGGAGTGGGGTATTTCTTAAAGACCCTGAAGTCGAACCCAAACCTCTCCAAGAACCAGGATCAGTCAAAGTTAATTATGTGGCATGGATCAGAGTCTAAACGGTCAAGGTAATACAGGGGCCTTAATAATTAGAAGAGGGTTTTGGGGCCCATTATACTATAATTATAAGAAGGAGCCGGCAAAATAGTATTTTTAAATATTGGGTCCCTATCGTGAACATCTTGAAATGCTCAAACCCTGTGAAGACGCTGAAGAGCTGCACTTTCACAGTCAGGGTCTACCTGAACCCCAAAACCTACTTTTTCAAGGACTGTTTAGGGGGGAATCATATTAAAGAATCAAAAAAAGGTAGGTTTCTTAGGGTCTAGGTCGGGTTTTTTCGGATCCTGGCTATATGAAGCCACGTCGCACCTAAATCCTTCACACGCTAAACCAGGGTTTAGGGTTTATAGGGGTTTAGGGTTTAAGGGTTTAGGGTCTAGGGGTTTGGGGTTTAGGCGTTTAGGGTGTAGGATAAGCGAGTCCGGGACTGCCGCTGCCCTTCGCACGGAGTCCGATTCGTCGTCCAGGCGCCCGAGCAGTCGGGTCAGCACGCGGCTGGCGAGGAAGTTGGTGAGTTAGTTCGAGCTATGATGGTTTACGTCATGGGGGGGGGATTCTGAACATGAGGGACTTGTAGGGATCACTTTGGGGCGGGGGGTGGGGCCTCCTTTTAGAGAACCCACTATTCAAGGTCTATCTTGGAGACGCTCATCTTCTGAATCTACCATACTTGCTTGACTGCTGGGGTTTACAAGGCTTGGGCTTCGGCCATTTTTGTTAAGCATGCAGGGTTTCGGGTTGGCGCGGGCTTTAGAGGTCGGCTACTGCTCGCTTGCGTACCCTAGTGGATCGTGCCCGGTCTGGCTCGTGCCTCTCAGCTTTACGCCGAACTACAGGCGGTTGTGAGTGAACATGACGAAGTACGCGAGGTGAAGGGATTGCTCATACAGTGCTGCACTACGGTTGATGATAGAAACCCTGCATTACCTTAGGAACCCGAAACAATGGGAATTATGGTTCATTCCTTATTATGGGCAATGCAGGACTTATATCATCGGCCGTATGGGATGAAGGGTCTCGAATTCCAGGCATACCCTGCAGGAGTCCATACCCCAACACCCATCGTTAAGAAACTGTGCCCTTTAGAAGGTCTTATCACGAAATAAAACATGCAGTACGGGTAGGACGCCTGCTTTGGCTTCTAATTTTCGAAATCCTTTGAAGGGCGCCCCGGAGGTTTTTGTCTAGGGGTCCTCTGGTGTAGAGTTGAACACAAGCTGTGAAGACAAACCCTAAAATAAAATAGAAAGAACCTAGAGTAGTTCAACACCTTGTGCCCTACCAGTCCTTCGGAGGGTAGTAGGGTGCGATAGAGGAGAGTTGGAGGGTAGTAGGGTGCGATAGAGGCGAGTTGGTAGCTGCGGGTAAGTCAGGCGTCTGCAGCACATTGTTCTTGGTCTCAAATGTGCGACACCCTTTCCAGGCACGTGAGCTGCAAGTCGATTCCAAACTCAACCTCCGCCCCAGGCCGGAGCCCCGCGTTGCTCTGGCGCAGCCACATCGGGTCTTTTGCCATCATTGAGAACGCTCTACCTGAGCTTCCGCTGAGTGTAACACCACCGGGGATCAAGCCATAGGCCCAAGTTCGGATGGCATGACTCCCAGTTCGGATGGCGGTAACTCGTGTTACAACCGGATACTCTGAGAGCGAGGGCTAACCATTCATCGCAAAGAAGATGAAAGGCTTTGTGCATAGCTGCATAGCCTTCACATCACTCTCTTCCGAATTAAACCCAAAACCCTGAGCTCTACACCTCTCAACTAAACAAAGGGAAACAACAAAACATCAGAGAAGAGGCGGACCTAGACATGGTTTGGTATGCAAAACGTTAAAAAGGTACAATACAATAACAATAATACAAATGACATCAACAGCACTAACAGTACGAATAACACTGATATTACCACGACGAAAAATAACGATCATAAAAAGTAGCAATATTCCGTTTGTATTGATAAAGTAGTAACAGCCAACAGCAATATAGCAATACTACTCATAACAGCAAGAAGTACAAGACGAAACATAATAACAAAAAGTAACATAGCAAAAAACACGACAGTAACAATAATAACAACAATAAAGATAACACAAATGATTATCATCTCCGTCACCATCATCATCATCATCATCACCATCTTCACCATTGTCATAAGCATCATCAGAAGCACTAGAGTAAAAAAAAAAAAGAAGAAGAATTCGACAAGTGTGTAGGTCTACCATGGTCTACCAGCAAGAACTAGACTGAGGAAACAACTAGAGCAGTTTAGGGGTTAGTTTTGGGAGGCTTGGGATCCCGGGCATGCAAAAGCAACAAGTACCCAGAGGCGCCATGTATAGTACCATTACGGAATTGGGTCCCTAAAGCCTAAAACCTTGATAAGGATAGTCTTTTAGGGACCTATATAGTTCCATAATGGTACTATAGGTGGAGCCTCTGGGATAGATAGTTCTTTTTAGGGGTGTAGTTATGGTTTAAGGCTTTGAGGGTTGTAGGGTACAGGGCAGGGCTTAGGGTTTAGGGGTTTACGGTGTCGGGTCGTTGCAAAGGTGCCTGTCGCCCCGCACTGCCAGGCGTCCCAAGGCTTCAGTCGAGGCCCATCGCACCCGCTCCTGGGACGGGCTGTGCGGTTTAGGGTTTACGGTTTAAGCTTTAGGATGGTTTAGGGTTTAGGGTTTAGGATGGTTTAGGGTTTAGGGTTTATGATTGAGAACTGACCTGCGGCCAGCCCCAAACCCTAGTAGGCTGAGACTTAATTTTGGGTATAACCTCCACCAGGAGAACCCAGGGAAAGCAACAGGTAATTACAGGCACAAGTAACGAATGAGTCCAAAGGCGGGCTGACACTGAGGAACAAGGACTTCGGGATTCAGTTTTGGAGGTTTTAGAGTTTGGTTTCAGAGCTCTGGGTTTAGGGTTCAGGGTTTAGGGCTTAGGGCTTAGGGTTCAGGGTTTAGGGCTTAGGGTTCAGAGTGTAGAGTTCAGAGTTTAGGGTTTAGGGTTTCGGGATTCAGGATTTGAAACTTAAGCTTCCTGCAAGACTTTATAAGGGGACTGCAAGGGAGTAGGCCGAATCCTACGTATGCTTGCAGTTTAGGGTTTAGGGTTTAGGGTCTAGGCTTCTTCTTGAGTGCAAATTGCGGCTGGCCACGCGCGGCACCAAACGGCAAGGGAAGTCCCCTTCCGGTCCGAGCAGTCCGTATTAGGGGTGTTTCGAACGGAAAGAGCTCATGTAAAGAAACCTTCGGTTTCACGTATGCCTGGTGTCTGCTTAACCTAGCTCTTGGCCCAACACCATGAACCCTAAACCAACAATTTAATCCTCAATACCCTAAACCCTAATCCTTAAACCCTAAGTGCCCTTAACCCTAAACCCTAAGTGGCTTGAACCCTAAATGCCCTGAGCCCTAAACCCTAAATGCCTTAAACCCTAAATGCCCTAAACCCTAAATGC
Source organism: Symbiodinium necroappetens (assembly GCA_905231915.1). Classification (NCBI taxonomy): domain Eukaryota; class Dinophyceae; order Suessiales; family Symbiodiniaceae; genus Symbiodinium; species Symbiodinium necroappetens. The sequence goes on along the minus strand of CAJNJA010011163.1, from coordinate 8,884 downwards.
CCTAAACCCTAAACCCTAAATACCCCAAACCCGAAATAAACCCGAAATGCCGTAAACCCTAAACCCTGAACTTAATCCTCAGGCCCTCAAAACTGCCGGCCAGCAGAGCACTGCTCCGTGCCCATACACCGGGCTCGCTTCCACGCTTTAGGGTTTAGTTTAGGGTTTGGGGTTTAGGGTTAGCCCCACCGCCCTCAAAAGTGACTCCATCTCATATCGACCACCCCCCCCCCCCCATCCGTGCAACCACCCACCACATCCTAAGCCCTAAACGTCTGAAGTTCGTCATTATCTGCTTAACAAGAACACTACTGAAGGCAATGTGTAAAAAACTGTATAGAAACTATAGTGAACCCCAAAAAGTTGGAACATGGATGCAGGATGATTTGTGCTGGGATTCCCTACACCTGAAAGGCATGAGGACATCTAGGATCCAACTTTTTGGCTTCTACTATATAGCCCCACAAGCCACCGAGCTGCATCTTTGTCACTCAGCAGCTCTAACATGCGTTCCACCACCTCGACAGCTCCAGATGCTTCTTTCCTGCTAAGAAGTGGTTGCTATGTTGTGTGTGTGTGTGTGCACCGGGGGGGTCACTTGGGTTCAGGGTTCCTCTAGAGTTTGATAGGGTTTCTGTGGAGGCTTCTCTCAGCGTTGTTTGTAAGGCATCTATATAAATAAATAAATAAATACATAAATAAATAAAATATATATATATGTCGTTGTAGTGCAGGTACCCTGGTCGTAGTCTGCAGCTGTTTGTAAGGCGTCAAAAAAAGGTACGAAAGCAACCCGAACCCCAGACTTCCTCGAACCCTGAGCCCTGAAGCAACGCTGCAAGATGCAGATCCCAAACCCTAAACCCTCAAGTTTAGGGTTTAGGGTTTAGGAACATAGCCAAAAAACCCTACAATACACATGAACATCCTGCACAGCCCTCATCAAAAATATAGACTTCCGAATTTTCAGAAACTCCTAGATACCCGTAGAATGCCCATGAGAGCCTAGCAAGACCCCCTAACCCCAGATCCTAAGCCTTCCAAGCCCCCAAACCCTGAACCCGAAAACCTCGTATGTGCGATGCTACCGAGTGAGTAGGGTTGAGGGTTTAGGGTTTAGGATTCTTGACAGAAAAACCCTGAGACTGGAAGTCCTGAATCCCAAGCGCCAAGCCCTTGCAGAAACCGATAAAGCCAAAACCCTCAACCTTGTGGCCTTTTTTCAGTCCGTAAACCCTCATCGTGACAGCTCGAAATGCCCAACCGCCGATTCACAGCCCTTACAGAACCCTAAGTGACGCTAGCCATCCCTGTATGAAGTAGACTGGAGGACACGGCACTGCAGGGGAGGATGGCTAAGCTTTTTCTTATATCACCCGGCTTAAGCAAACTTGCAAGCTATATAATAAGACGTTGCAGACTTTTCGAAAACTCTACACTCGCATCTATACCCTCTGACGCTACGCCCTAAAGCATCAACGTAGCTCCCCTGAACCCGGATGAAGTTCCCCGAAAGAGTTAACCTGTGCTGACGGTGCCTCACTATTTCCCTCCTCGGCGAGACGGCTGAGGACCTTCCAGCCGGCTAGGATTTATGGTTTATGGGTTTAGGGTTTAGGGTTTAGGCTTAGGAGTTTAGGGGTTTACCGTTTAGGGTTTAAGGGTTTGGGGATTGCCGGGGCATCATTACTGGACTTCTCGAACAGTTCGAACCCGAAGGATGACTGTTAGACTATTGCCCAGAGGCTGCATATATAGTACCATTATGGAAGTAGGTCCCTAAAACCTTAATAAGGATAGTCTTTTGGGACCTAAATCCACAATGGAGCCTCTAGGTTGGCAACTATGTCGAACTAAAGCCCCCCCAAACCCTGGTCATCTCTTGTCCCCCCCACCCATTACCCTAAAGGGTACTCGAGGGTTCTATCATCGGCCCCTTAAAGGGTACTCCACAGCTCTATGATAGGGTCCCCTTGAAGGGTACTCTTGGGCTCTATACTCCGTTCCCCTTAAGGGTCCAAAGGACCCAATCATTGGGAACTTGGGTTTCGGACCGTAGAGATGTAGGTTTGTATTTGGAAGTGTACGTGCTTATCAGCTACCTCGACCCTAAGGGCTAACCTAAGGGTCCAAGTACCCAAATAGTAGGGTTTCAAGCTCCAAAAACCACTCAGAGTATGGATTCTGGGACCTAAAACCTTACCATTTGGGTACTCGGACCCTCTGGGTTAAGGAATGCAGCACCGTGCCAACTTTGAGGGTCGAGGGAACTTACTAAGTCGGTAATCATTAGAGGAAGAACTAGCCTAAAGCGGATCCTGGGTGGGGCCATTATATTGCATGTAACTATACATACATATATATATACATATAATAATAATAATCCACGTAATCCTAAGACCCCGAGCCTCCAAGAACGGCTTAACATACTGGAGGCCATGCACGATTTTTTGCCAATCGGCAGCACCTTAAACTTTAAAACCAAAGCAGAAAACCTAAAAGAAAAACAACAACCTTCTGCGAAGATTCCCACTACCTTCGATCATAGTGTCAACGCACTGAGCAGGTCATGTTCGGCGTAAGTAGCCTAGTTGGGGCTGTCCTGCTCGTAGCCTGACGTAGGAACAGCTTACGAAGTGCACTTGCACTGATCCTGTAAAGGTGTCGGGTAAGCCCCTGGTTCCGAAACCCCTCAAACATGTACACCCTGAAGCCCCAGCATACCGAACCATAAACCCATGCTGCCTCTTGTTTTCCTCATATTTCGGGAATATACCCCGGCTCTCAAGGTTTAGGATAGTTCAGGTAAGGCAACAACTTTGTCCATCACCAATACCCCAAACCCCAAAACCCTGCAACTTAAAACCTCTTCGTCAAGGCCTCCACCGCCGTATGGCGCACGAAGGCCTCCACGTCCGCAGTGCGGGCGAAGAGCTGCGGGAGGACCTCGGGCTTTCTGGACCCTAAATGATTAGTTTTCCAAAAGGGACGCTAGTTGGGGTTATGATGTAATAAGAAGACTTACAAGTAACCCACAAGGGACTCTCATTGGGGTTGTGATACTTACAAGTATCTAAAATAGCTACTTACTACAGTTGATGATCTAAATCCTGCATTACCCACAATAGGGAATATATCCATAATTCCCATAGCTTAGGGTCCTTAAGATAATGCAGGATTTCTATCATCAACAGTCGTTTTCTGGTTTTTTCGGGTTCCTTAAAGGGATCTACACGGGATTCTGTAGGGGTACTTTAAGGGTACTAGAAGGGTAGGTCTTTCAATTGGGGTCCCCTTTTAGTAGGTCCGCAATATAATACGGCACTGTTCTAAAAGGACCCTTAAAGGGACCCGAATTTAAAGAACTACCCAAACGTCCATGGGAGTGTCAGGAAACTACGATGCTTCCATAGAAGGATCCTGCCATTTAGGTTTCTATTGGGGTCCCTGCATGTTCCGAAAATCGCAACAAACAGGGGACTGAATGATTTGACCTTCTTTACTAGCACTGCAAAGCAAGCTCTAATCTCGCATCGTCCTGACTTCAGCTCGACCTTTGGTATTAACCTTTATCTCCAGATGGTGATTTTCAAAATGGATGCTTCAAAAATGGCTGGAATGGGTGGTCTCGAAATTGCACAGTTTAAGCAACTTCCTTCTACTGCGGTGTTATTTCCTGCTCACAATTTTCATAAGTCACTTTTTCGACGGCGCGTGCCACCGCATTGGCTTAACTGCAAAGTGACGTGCATCCCTAAACAGCAAAGTAAAACTTCGGTTAAAGATCTTAGACCCTTGACTATTTCTCCGGTATGCTACAGATTGTTTTGTAAGAACCAACACGTTCAGCAAAGTATTTCCGAGCACTCAGTAGGGGGTGTCATTGGAAGATCAGCATTTCAGACTTTCTATTGAGACGGGAAATATCAACGAAGGTGTCCGAACCCGTGTGACTTTCCTGTACAGTTGTTAGATGCTTTGGGCCTCCACATACGATCAGTTTCTGCAGGCCATGGAAGGAATTATTTCCAAACTTAGCTGAACGATTCTCTCAAAGAATAGCTGAACGTTCAAAGGATGGTCATCTGAAGCTTTCGTCGCCTCAGGCTCATGTCCGCAATCACCCCGCAACCCTATTCTAAGTATACAGTATGATCCGAAACAAGCCAAAACCCTCCTCCTCAAGCCTGAACACTAAATCCTAAACCCTAAACTTTGTTGTAGTTTTGGGGCCCTTAAATGTACTCATGAATGGGTACCTCTATAGGAGCCATAAGGGGAAAATTTAAGGGTTCCCAAAGTCCCGCCTAGTATATCCTAAATCCTAAACTACCGAAAACCTAAAACCCATAAAACGCAAGCCTCTGAGGCTGTGGCAGCCGGATCCTCCTTGTCTGCAACCTTCGACGTGTCGCGTTTCTGGAAGGATACTAAGTACATGTTACATGAACTACAAAGTTTGCGGCTTAGGGCTTTTAGGGTTTCGGGATTTTGGGTTTATAGTTTAGGGCTTCGTGGCTTTGTGTCTAGGCTTTAGGGTTTCGGGCTACTTCTAGGGTTTTGAGGTTTGGGGTATATAGGCTGCATTCAGGGCGGGTGTATAGGCTTTATAGGGTGTAGGGTCTAGGTGTCAAAAGGGCTTTCTAGATTCTAAGATGCAGGGTTGAGTTGTTCAGTTTAGGGTCGAGGGCCTAGGGTCTAACAGGCACTCTTATAAACCCTAGACCCTGAACCCTAAACCCTATAAAACCCTAAACCCTAAACCCAGACCCCAAACCGGCCAAACCCCAAGACCGCACTGCCAAACTAGGGCGTTTGGTGTTCGGGGTTGGGTTTTCAGGATCTAAGGCGAATGTAGGGGCCTAAATATAGTTAACAAATACTATTTTGGTGGCTCCAAATATATTAGAATTGTATTATTCCATATTTTGGTGGCTCCTTATATATTCGAACTGTAACAGAATATTCCGCAAAACCCTACTCTAATTAATTCTTTTGGAAACCAAAGTGCGTCTGCCTTCTCGAGGGCTTTGACCGCCGCACGCCTCACGCCGCCATCCCGGTCCTGCAGGTCGGCATACGACTCAGGGCTTTGGGTTTAGGCTTTTGGGTTTAAGGTCACGGTTTAGGGTTTAGGGTTCTAGGGCTGAATTACCGCGCTGTTGTTTTATAGGTCGTACCCTCCAAGTTTCCTCCAATTCAAGGGTCACAACCAGCACCTACCTTCGCAGCTATAATTGTACGAAACTGTTATCAGAATCTTTGTAGAGTCTTGAAACGAGGCTTGTTTGCGATCCTGTAAGCAGTAGCCGCACTCGAACAGCCTAGCCGTCGCCGCTGCCCCTTCCCAAATCTAGCTGCTGCATATTGTGTTGCAAAGTTGTGACGCTTTGTCTCTGTCGTTACGGCATAGGGAGCAGCAGAGAAAAGCTTACCCGGCTTGGATAGTGCTTGCATGGCCGCGGTGTGTTCGGATATGTTCGGCTGCGCGACCCTGGATGTTTGCTGCACTGAAACATGCGCAGTGGTGAGAAGCACGGTTGAACTGTTGCAAGCATCTTTGCCTGCAGACGACAGCTTCCAAACGGTTGGGGATGAGGATTCGAGCTAAAGTGCTGTTGGGCTCGAGAAGTTTACAGCTGAGACAGTTTCGGGATCCGGATCTACAAACTTACAATCTGTGAGACTAGCACACTCCCCGCTGCAAGATGATGCAACGAAGAATGGTGAAAGAGCCTGGCCATAGTGGGCCCGTGAGAGGACAAGGACATATAGGGTCTCTGTACCCATAGGCCCCTAAGTAGTTCCTTTTTATGGTTTATATTTAGAATCCTATAAGGTAATCCCAAAAAGGAACTACTGTGGAGCCTATGGGTAGAAGGCGCATTTAATGAGTGTTGGCATTCCTTCGGAAGATCTGGCACCTCGTGGCTGTCAAACGAGTACGTACGGTTTAGGGTTTAGGGTTTAGGGTTTAGGTTTAGGTTTAGGCTTTAGGGTTTAGGGCTTTTAGGGCTTATAGGGCTTATAGGGTTTATAGGGTTTATAGGGTTTAGGGTTTAGGGTTTAGGGTTTGGGGATGTTTACCGCTCCGAAATGACGCTGAAATCCAGCAGGATCCGCCGAATCTCAATTATCGGTCCCTATAGCCCTGCTTGTAACTTTAAATCGCCTGAAAAACCATGGAATTGCGACGGATGCCTGCAACGAACTCCTCTGCAAGAGCTCCCAAAATCTAAAACGCAAACCCTGACTCAGCCAAAACTTCAAACCATGTAGTAACCCAAACCATAAATCCCATATACCCCAAACCCTAAATCCAATGTAGCCCAAACTCTAAATCCATGTAACCCAAACCCTAAAACCCGTGTAACCCAAACCCTAAATCCCCTAAGCCTGAAGCCGAAACCCCAGATCCTAAACCCTTACTTGGAGGGTCAGGGGACGTTTCAAGTAGGTTTAGCAGACCTATAAGTATAACCCGAAAGGGACCCTAGTTGGGGCTATGATGTAATAAGAAGACTTATAAGTAACCAAAAAGGGACTCTAATTGGGGTTATGATACTTCTAAGTATCTAAAATAACTACTTACTACGGTTGATGATAGAAATCCTGCATTAATCCATAGTAGGGAACACATTTACCATAATTCCCATAGTTTAGGGCCCTTATAAGGTATAGTAATGCAGAATTTCTACCATCAACCGTAAGTCCCCCCACTCTCCAAGTCACTTCAAAAGGCGTCCTCGAGTCGGCCCACGAGGGCCTCAGAGGCTCCATGACTTCGGGCAAGGTTCAGGCTGGGCTTCGGTTTAGGGGTTTAGGGGTTTAGGGTTGGGCTTCGGTTTAGGGTTTAGGGGTTTAGGGGTTTAGGGGTTTGGGGGTTTAGGGTTGGGCTTCGGCTTCGGCTTAGGGTTAGGGTTTAGGGGTTGAGGGGTTTAGGGTGTAGGGTTCAGGGTTTAGGGTTTAGGGTTTAGGGCTGGGCTTCGGACGCAGGATTTGAGATTTACAGGGCTTGATATAGGAACCTGATTGAGAAACCTCGGGTCTTTAGGGCTCTGTGTATTAATATATGGATCCGAATGATTTTGAGGTTATGGGACCAGGGCTTCTTAGTCAGGTTCCTACATTAGGGTTTAAGTTGGGTTTAGGTTCTTGGGACTCGACCCTAGAAAACCTACCTTCTTCGGGTTCCTTACTCTGCGTTCTGAAAATATGTCCCCCAAACATGCCGCTTGAACACTCGGACCTTAGGGCGTTAGGGAAGTGTGTTTAGTTTAGGGTTTAGGGGTTTAGAGTTCGGGGTTAAGGTTCTGGCTGTTGGGTGAGGTGTACTGTCTCAACTACGAGGGGGACGGGGCAACATGCACGAAGGACAGGTCAGAATGATGCTATCTATTTGGTAATGGGTGCTCCTCCACCGTAAGCCTGTGTGTGCGAGCGCGCACGTGTATGTGAATATATACATATATATATAATATACATGCTTATATGACTTATATGTGTATATTCAACTATACAATCGTATACACATGCATACACCGTCAACGCCTGCACCCTCAATTCCCAACATAAAGCAGACGATGCAAAGGCCAGTTATAGGATTCAAGGGTCATAGAGCAGCACCCCTGAAGCCTTTGCGCAGGTAGGTAGGGCTTCCGGCGGAGGGGAAAGCTTTTCGTCTGAAAGATAAGCGAGGATAAGGGGACCTGCAGCAAAAAGGACCACAATTTCTTATTACAAGCCTCCTAAATTAATTGAGCACCCCTTGAGGTCTGAAACACCCTCGTGCGTTGGATCCAGGTTGCGGCTACCGTGCGGGAGCTGCTGCGGTTGGACACCTGGCGTACACCGTACACCCCAAACAAAATTAAACTCAGCGTTTTGTCAACCCGAAGAGAGCCCAAGTACAGAGACGGTAGGGCTTTCATCCCCAAATCCTAGAAGGAAAACTCTGCACTGCTGTGGTAAGTGGTACCTCCTAGGAAGGTCGGGGTGCCATGGCCCTAAACCCTAGACACTAAGGCGACGCGACGAGTCATCTTTGAGTTTGCTTTCCCCAGGAAACCATCCGACTTCGAATTAGCACTCTCTCCTTCAACTCTGGGATCCCCCCATTTAGGGTTTAGTCTCCAGGGTTGAGGGGTTTAGGGGTTGAGGGTTTAGGAGTTTAGGATGTAGGGTTAGGGTTTAGGGTTTATGAGGGATAGCTTAAGGGCCGAGGGAGGTCATATTCGGCGACGTGATCTCGTACCCCCCCTTTTCCATAAAGCCGAAGGATCCCCTACGGTTGATGATCGAAATCCTTCATTACCCATAATAAGGAATGTGCCATAATTCCCATAGTTTAGGGTCCTTAAGGTAATGCAGGATTTCTATCATCCACAGTATTTGGAGGGCCGAGGGGCAACTTAGCAAGAAGGTAATACATAGACATAGACTTATAAGCACCCTACAAGGGATCCTAAACCCTAAACCCTAACCCCGAAACCCTAACCCTAAACCCTAACCCCTAAACCCAACTCCGAAACCCTAAACCCTAACCTCTAACCCCTAAACCCTAAATTAAATAACTAAACGATCTAGTTGCTAAGTCCCCCGACCCTCCAACGAAGGATCCCCAGTGCCTTCTGGGCAAAACCACGGAGCATAAATGGAGATTGCTAAGAATTCTTTAGGCCTCTATACACCCCTGCTAAAGTCCGCTTAGGGTTTAGGGTATAGGCTATAAAGTCCTGACAAGCCAGCCATGAAAACTCCCTGACATCGCCTATACTAGTCGTTTGAACAGCTGGACCCAAAACCCAACACCTTGAAGCCTAGACCCAAAACCCTAAACCCTATATCCTAAACCCTAAACTCAAACTCCTAAACCCTAAACCCT
>CAJNJA010011162.1:0-12553 GCA_905231915.1 Symbiodinium necroappetens | reverse complement strand
ACCCAAACCCCTAAAGAACCTCCCAACCCCAAAACCCAAACCCCCAAAGCTCCTGGAGGCCTCCAGGCTCCAAGCGCGACGGGCTTTAACAAACTTAAGACCCCTAGGCCAACCTACGGTGCGACAGCTTCGAGACCCTGAAACCCGTCAACCTCTAAACCCTAATTTAGGGTTCAGGGCTTCAGAGGGTCAGGGGTTTAGGATTCAGGGTTTAGGGTTCAGGGGTTTAGGGTTTAGGGTTCAGGGTTCTGAAACAAACTTCTTACACGCCCACCAACACTTACTTCACAAGCCCTTAGCCCTCGTTACCCTTGCTTGCTCTAAATCCTGAAATTCACAGGCATGTGGGTAGTTCTCTAAATTAGGGTTTAGGGTTTAGGGATAGTTATTCCCTTCAAATTAGGGCTCCTGTTAAGGAATCCCAGATAGTACGGCACCCTCATACAAAGGATCCTAAAGGCAAATCTAGCTCTCAGATCTAGGCTGCTCGCTGCTTCTTTTGGGCCCCATAGAGTAAATATCACAGCAAGAACTCAAAGCCGGAAGATCATATTGTAATCAGATTTGAGAATGCCCTTTATCCATGGCCCCTGAAGCCGAGAATCCAAAACCCTCAACCCTTCACCCTAAACCCAACCCTGCAACCCTAAACGCTAGCACAGGTATGGTCTTGCAAGCGAGAAGACGGATGACAAGATGCACGTCTTCTGCTACGCCGGTGCCCCTGTTGTTTCTGGTTGACACCTGCCTTGTCCTTCCAAGTCGTAACCCCAGTTTAAACCCGTTGAAATCTGTTAGCCAAGTTGCCTATGACGATGATTCATAGACAGCCGCACTGTACTTCAGATCTTACATCGACATCTTTAGCACTTAGTTGCACCCGGTTGTTGAAGGGCAACGCCTCACCAAGACAAGAAGCACTCTTTGCCCAAAAGTCGAAAATTGCTAAGCCTCAAAGGCAAAATCATGTGCAACGCTATAGTCCCTAAACCCTAAGCACTAATATTAAAAAAAACTCACTAAACCGACTAAACCCTATATATTTGAGGTCCGAAAGCCCCATCGTCGCTCCGGCTAAGGCCAAGGACAATGCGATTTCTCCAGACCGACTCAACACTCATTTCATGGCTTTGCACTCAGGGGATTTGCGGTTCGGTTCGGGGTTTAGGGCTTCGGCTAACGGTTTAGGGTTTATAGGGTTTCGGGTTTAGGGTTTAGGCTTTCGGGTTTAGGGTTTTTTGGCTTGTGGGGTTTTGGGACAGTGGGGTGCTTGGGGTACAGGATGAAGGAAACCTATGCCCGGAGCAGGGTACATGGGCCTCGCCCGTAAGTGCCCGCTCCCCTCGTCGGACATTCAGTGGAGTATTTCGTAGACTCATGGATTCCGTGGGCACTTTCATCTGCTACTGGGGTTTGGGCAGGACCGACCAGGGCATCAGGGCTATTCAAACCCCAAAAACGAAACCCTTAACCGTAGATAAGCTTCAGGAATCATCGACTTAGAAGCCTGTAGCACTTCCTTTCAGATCTGAATAAACCATCTTGTTATGATTCTGATGGTTCTCCGTATACAATTATCAAGTTGGATACTTTTGGGCTTTCCCGATAACTTGAGTTCAGGGCTTTGTGAGAAAGGGCTTAGCTCTTACTTTCCAAGGTATAGTCGGTATAGTCTATTGGGGCTTGGGTTCGCGGGCTTAAAGTTTCGAGGACATTTTCTGGTGGGCAGTTTCCGTTATATGAGCCTTATAGCAGGTCTATATACGTTATAGAAGCCTTATAGAAGCCCTATATACCCTAAACTCCCCAGTAGTTTCTTTCAATTCGGGCTTAAGGTTAGCGGTTAACAGGGCTCCCGGGGTTGCTGGGGTTTAAGCGTTTGGGGTTTAGGCTTTAGGGTTTAGGGTTTAGGGGTTTAAAGTTGGGGTTTAGGCTTTAGGGTTCAAGTTTAGGGTTTAGGGGTTCAAAGTTGATGGGGTTTAAGCGTTTGTGGTTTAGGCTTTATAGGGTCTTCTCAGAAGCCTTGCAAAGAGTAGTCCAGTGCCTGAGGTGTGGGACACCACGGATGAAGAATGGGTCGAGGACGTTCCTAGGTCTCCTGGTAGACCTGCCCACCCTTACTAGTTTAGGTCTCCCATGGATAGGAAAGTTAACCGTAGGAAAAAGCCTAAGTACTGTTATCCGATATCCCAAAGGGGGATTGGCATTGGTGATTTGCAATCAGGTGAGCTCATAAGCGCCGAAAGCCTCAGACTCCAACCCCTACCCATAGGCCCCCAAGCAGTTCCTTTTTGAGATTACCTTGTAGAATTCTAAATATGAACGACAAGAAGGACCTGCTTTGCGGGCCTATGGGTAAGCCCGAAACCCGAAAACCAAATTCAAACCCTGCAGGCCTAGGCCGCCAGGCTTTCGAACCCATGTTTGTCGTTTGTACGAAGGTGGGCCTCGGAGGGTTTAGGGTTTAGGGTTTAGGGGGACCTCCCTTAAAAAACAAGAATCATTCTAAAAACAAAAATCCTTGGCCGATCCCATCTAGTGGGTAGGACAGAGTCTATTCTATAACTGCAACAAGGAGCCCCCCAAGACCCTATTCTAAACTATTAAGGCCCCCAGATTCCTAAGATAGGACAGGGGTTGAGGGTTCAGGGAGATCTTGCCCGGGTTGCTTGCGGCTTAGAGTTGGGGAGCGAGTCAGAGTTGAGTGGTTAACCCATGGGCCCCGAAGTAGCTCCTTTTTTATGAGTTTATATGTAGAACCCTATAAGGTACGTAATCCCAATAAGGAACTACTTAGGGGTCTATGGGTAGGTTGCACTGTGCCGGCCGTCTTTAGTGTATTCTGCATTGGGATCTTTCCGGTGACATAGGGTTTTTGCATGAGGGCTCAGGGCATTGATTATGGCGCAGGGTTTGGGGTTCGGGGAGTCTTAATTGACACGGTTCCATATGTTTCTGAGAATATGTACAGTGTTTACACTCCTTAACCTCGCAAGCCGTCATCCCAAGCACCGCTCAAACTTAAACGGGCTTCGACCCCGAATGTCGATAACATTGCTTTTCTTATGTAGTCGTCCTTGAAGGCATCAACACTTAGCGACACATCCGCCAGGACGACAAGATCAAATGTCTCAGCAAGTACACGGCCAAAGAAAAGGAACAGGTTGTTACGCGGGCGCTGGCCTTGGTTTGCATGTCAAACAGGGTCCGTTTTTAGGTCCCCAACATAATTAGTACTTCACCCTTATAAAAAGAGCGCCAAAGGGGACCCTAATTTAGAGAACTTCCCATGGGGTTTTGTTGGCTTCGGGTTGAGAGCCCAGTCTTCAAGAACTCGCAGGGGAAGAGCTCTCAGTGGCAGTTCGCTGTTACAAGTAGCTGAATGAGTACACTTTAAACTTTTTGGGATAATATGACTCCGTATGAAACTGAAAGTGTACACCTTTTTCTCGGCTAATGACCTCAGCAACTAAGTGGTACTGGCTGTTACGCCATATAAACATGCAGGGCCGACTCTGGTACAACACTGGGGGTACTATAACCGCTTAGCTTAGAGTGAGTGCGAATCCCTCAAACGCCTAAAGGGAGCCCTTTGAACGATTTAGGGTTTAGGATTTAGGGTCCTACGGCTTTTTCTGGGTTCTGGGTGTTAAGGGATAATTTTTTGTCAGGGTTCATGACCGAAACTTGGAGCCAAGCGAATAAGGGTTTGTAGCCTGCCCAGGCACCCAAGCAGCCCTGGCAACCTCCCTGAAGAACCTAGGCCACCCTTTAAGGGTGAAGAGCTGTTTAGTCTTTAGGATGAAGGGTTGAGAGGGATACTTTAGGAACCCCCAAAACCCTGTAAAGCCTGGGATGACATCCTGCTAGTAAGGAGCCCTTGCGCTATCAACGCCCCAAAGAATGGATACTCCGTGTTGTACTCATAGTTCATACACCCCATACCCATAGGCCCCTAAGTAGTTCCTTTTGGGATTACCTTTTCGGATTCTAAATATAAACCATAAAAAAGGAACTACTTAGGGGCCTTTGGGTATCCCCACTATAGAACCCAAACCCCATTCTGAAAGCAAAGGCCCTTTTAGCAGCCCCTCTCTCCTAGTTCCTTTTCTTGCCGAGGCCCAGCAGCTCGCGGCTGGCCCCTGAGTTCCTGCCATTTCTGTAAATCCAGAGCACTGACACAGGTTCTGTCTGAGTTTAGAATTTAGAGGGTTTAGTGTTTAGTCACTTAGGGTGTAGGGGTGCAGTGTTTGAGGTGTAAGGTTGCAATGTTTGAGGGTTTAGGGTGCATGTTGGGCTTCGGGCCTAGTGGTGGTGCTTTGGGGTGGATCTTGTGCCCGTGCATCAGGTAGCGTGGTATGTTTGGCAGGGTGCTGTGGGTAGACCTCGGTAGGGTTTATGGAGGTTTACCCTAGGCCCCTAAGTAGTTCCTTTTTGTGGTTCATATTTAGAATCCGGAAATTAGGGTACCTTATTTTGGGGTCCTTAGAATCAGGATCCTACTATTTATGGTGCTATATTTGGGTCCCCTATTTTCGGAAACCCCCATATAAGCTTCCACCTGACCTTCGAGTCTTCAGCCGCGAGCCTTCACCCTGAGAGTGTTGGATTTCTGTGGATTTTGGGTTTAGAGTTTGGGTGCCCCAGAAACCGACTGGTTTTCTGCTTCAACACTAGCTGGGGGTTAAGGCTTGGGCGGATGTGCACAACAATCGCCGGGGTGTAAAATATCATACTATGCCCATAGGCCCCAAAGTAGTTCCTTTTAGGGATTACCTTATAGGAACTACTTAGGGGTCTATGGGTAGTTATACACCCAAAACCCTATTTAAATATCGAGGCCCTAGATTACGTGGAATGAGTCGTGTTCATCCTTCAAGTACTCGGGGCCACCCAGATTCGGGGTTTCACTCCGCTTCCCAGGCGAACGCAAGGTCAGGGAGCGCGGAATCGCTACATTTCCGCAATTCATGTTCAGGGTTTAGGGGTTGGGGTTTAGGGTTTAGGGGTTGGGGTTTAGGGTTTATAGGGGTTGGGGTTCAGGGTTTAGGGTTTAGGAGTTGCGGTTGAGGACTTAACGGTTTAGGGTTTAGGGCCTGCCAGCAACCTATACTCCTAGGTAGTATTAGGGAGACCCCTTAAAGGGGACCCTTCGGAACCCTTCCTGTAGCTCTCTTAAAGGGGACCTTATTGAGAGGGTCTATATCCCCCAGGGTCCCCCTAATCCTAACTCCCATATACAGTATAGGTTCACTGGATTCTGGGTTCCAGGCAGGAATTATACCAGGACTTGAGCTAACCCATAGGCCCCCTAGTAGTTCCTTTTTGGGATTACCTTATAGAATTCTAAAGATTAACCACAAGGAGGAACTACTTAGGGGCCTATGGGAAGACCTACAAATACCCTAAGAAACCCTAAAACCCATAGGACCCTGTGCCCTAAAGCCCCCGAAGCTCGACATGTTGCCGGGCTTCTCGGGCCCGGAGGGTCGGAGCACGGGGTTTAAGACTCCTTGTTGGGGGAGGGAGTTTGGAGTGGTTTCCTGAAAATCATAGGGGGTCTGCGAGTCTTTTCTGTTCCAGGTTAGGTATGCATATGTGTGTATGATTGTGTATGTATGTATGTGTATGTATGTATGTATGTATGGATGGATGGATGAATGGATGGATGTATGGATGTCAGTATGAATGTATGTATATATGTATATACATATTTAAAGTATACATACATATTATATATATATACGGATATATATATATACACATACAAAAAACATAAAGAGGTGTTGGAGTGTAATTAGGGTTCATGCGCAGCACTCCTCCGAGATTGCTGCTCCATGGTATCCTCCAGCATCCGAAGGCCTAGGCTCCGAAGCTGGCGGAATTGCCAGTGCTGCGAGTTCATGACACATTCATTGTGCCAGACTCGTTAGAATTTAGAAGCAGCATTCTGTGGTTGTTTGTTTAGAAGGATTGAATCCTTGACCCAAATAGTGCCTTGAATCTATGTTCTCACTAGTCGCAGAAAGCAGTCTGAAATCACTGGCGGCCGCCAGGCATTCATTGCCGACAGGGTGAATCTGAAACTAGGATAATCGAGGTTCTGACTCGCGAGTAATGGCATACTCTTGCAGTCCCTTCATGATTGGGCTATATAGCATACCCGCCAACCTTATTGTTGTAAACCCTTAATTATCCCAATCCGGCAGCCCGGCAACCCGCAACCCTCGCATTCAACTTCACCTCGGTCCACAGGCTCTCACCGAAACCCAGATAGACAGACAGTTGGATATGTATGTGTGTGTATGTGTGTATATATACACACGCATATATATATATATGTGTGTGTGTGTATACACACATATGTATGTGTATATATATATAACATTTGTTGTTTGTTTATCCTGCCACTTCAAGCCAACCTCAAGCTTGCGACGATAAGGTCCGGGTCGGGCATTTTCGGCTGCGGTCTGAGAAAGTCTTGCCTCTCACGTTTTGGGTTTAGTGTTTAGGGGTTTAGGGTTTAGGGTTTTAGGGTTTAGGGTTCAGGGGTTTGGTTTTTAGGGTTTAGGGGTTTAGGGTTTAGGGGTTTAGGGTTCGACTGGAGAGATTCTTCGTTAAACCCTAGCTCCCAAACCTTGCCAACCTGGCACTCTACAAATCTCTGCTCCGAGTCGCAGTGGTTGTCAATCGTTCTGGTTTAGGGCTCAAAGCCTTCAACGTGCGGAGTCTGGGGCCTGGCCTGTGGGAAAGGCTGCAGGAGCCCTGGTTTAGGGTTTACCCACAGGCCCCCTGAGTAGTTCCTCTTTTGGGCTACCTTGTAGGATTCTAAATACAAGCCATAGAAAGGAGCTACTTAGGGGCCTATGGGTAGGGTTTAGGGTTTAGGGATGGTCGATGTATATTTCTGCCAAAGCACCAGCACGCGGAAGCAAAGCAAGCAAGGCCCATGGCAACAGGGAGGAGATTGGAAACGATGAGGCTCCCCATAGGCCCCTAAGTCGTTCCTTTTTATGGTTTATGATTAGAATCCTATAAGGTAATCCCAAAAAGGAACTACTTAGGGGCCTATGGGTAAGGGCATCTGGTTTTGGAGAATCAGAGGGGGGAAAGCTCGGAAAGAATCCTCGTAGTTCACAACTCCCACGGCCAAAATTTCTGGTTTGGGTATCGGAGCAACAACAACTGCTGACGCTCTTCCTATTCGCGCAAAACTGTTGAAGACATGGCATTAACCGTGTACAGCCCTTACTAAAATAGAATGTGTGGTTCCGTGGTGTTCCGGTCCGGTCGCCACTGGATATCAGAACTTTTACAAAGGCGTGGCCCAGCAGTTGGCAACCCCCCTCCCTCCGAACCGCCAGCACACCTCCGCTCGTCTTTCTTGAAGCCCAATTTGCCTAGAATAGACCTTTAAACCCTGAAACCCCAAGCCCCAAGCCCTGATGCCATGAAAACCTAAACCCTAAACCCCAAAAACAACCTGATGCCATGCAAAAGACTGAGGTGAGATGGCCAAGGCCTTCTCATACATCTTCTCCGGAACGACCAGCTCGCTGTGGCCTCGGTAGAATGTCTCGTTGAACGTCAAGCTTTGCTATCATATGTATATATCTAATATACGCATATGGCACATACATATGCATATGCATATGCATGTGTATGTGTGTGTATATATATATATGTGTGTGTGTGTATGTGTGTAAGTATGTATGTAAGTAAGTATGTAGGTAGGTAGGTAGGTAGGTAGGTAGCTATGTACACGTATATGTATATGTATTTGTATTTGTAGATGTACATGTGCACGTACATGTGCATGTACATGTACATGTATGTGTATGTGTATATGTATATGACATGTATATGTATATGTATACGTATATGTATATGTACATGTATATGTATATGTATATGTATATGTATATGTATACGTATACGTATACGTATATGTATATGAACGAGTGAATGTATGAGGATGCATGAATGTAAGCACAGAGATAGTCCCGACGATGATGTATATTCCGGTTTTATGTGTATATTTATTTACAGTTGTACCTCTCTGTCTGCATTTCTCACTGTCTGCATTGATGGAGGGGTTATCTTGATCAGTTTGTTCGCTGTAGCAACCCCTGCATACAAATGCACGCTAACGGCTACCAGTAATTTCAATTACATGTTGGTTGTCCCAGTTCGGCGCTCCCACGACTAGTGATTGTGCGTCGTTTGCGTGCGATTGGACTTGTCCAGAATGCCTGTCAAACACTAAGTATCGTTCTTGTTATGCTAGCAAAAATGATGAGAGCATGTGCACATATTTGCGTTTGCAGACATACACGTATATAGATACACACACACACATATACGGGCAGACAGAGACGAGAGTCAGGATACATTATTGCATTTTCGCGCTAGCAACCGGATTTCATGCTCGCCATCCATACACTGTTATTCCATTAAGTATTGCAGCTGTGAGCTATGGGTTTCCGCTGCAGCCCTGGAAAGGTCAGGCCCCCAAGCTCCGAACCAAAAGCCCTCAAGCCCTTATTATAGTGCCCGTATAGAACAAACTCTTATAGAATCCGAAAGCCCTAAACTGTTCCGGCGTAAAGCCCTTCGACCCTAGACGCTGAACCCCAAACCGTTCCGGCGTAAGGAAGATGTCACCAGAGATCAAGGAGTGCTTGCTCGGTCTGGAGGGAGCAAACGCCGTTGTCCTGGCGGGCTGTCTATCGGGTCGATTCCTAGGTAGTATTAGGGAGACCCCTTAAAGGGGACCCTTCTGAACCCTACTTGGCAGCTCTCTTAAAGGGGACCTTATTGAGAGGGTCTATATCCCCCAGGGTCCCCCTAATCCTAACTCCCATCGATTACGGCCCCCTAAATCAACCAGGGAGCCTCCTGATGTTCTAATGCTCGCCTTTAGGCTTTGGGGGATCCACTCTTATACCTCAGAGAATTGCCTTTTCTTACCGTGCTAAGACTTGCATACTCTTTTGGGAGACCCTAGATTGGGGAATAAATGTTATAGCGATGCATATATTTATTTGTGTATTTATTATATATACATATATATATATATACACTCATATACTCTCACTTGTGCAGAGAAAGAGAGAGGGAGAGAACCGGCTGGGAGCCATAAGCAAAACCGATGTGTTCAGTTTAGGGATGATTGCCGCAAGCATTACCTGAATCCGAAGCATTGCATGCAAGCCCTAAAGCCACAACACCTATACTACGGTTGATGATATAAATCCTGCATTACCTTAAGGACCCTAAACTATGGGAATTATGGTATATTCCTTATTATGGGTAATGCAGGATTTATACCATCAACAGTATTTATAGTAATAACAATAGCAATAAGGTGGGTCTGGAAATCTCAGCACCCGAGGCTCAGCCGCGGAAGGCCCACGAACATGTTCATGGGTGGTTGTCAGGTGTAAGGGTTTAGGGTTTAGGGTTTAGGTGTAAGGGTTTAGGGTTTAGGGGATACTGTAGGGATTCCATGTGGCTTTATCTGCACTTTAACTTTCCTTGCTATGTCCCAAATCCGGTAAGAATCGTTGTTTAAAATCGTATCGCAGCCCCCTTTCCACCACGAAGTCGCTAAAACATGCTAAAACCCTACACCCTAAATCGTGGAAGCAGCCAGACCCCGAAGACTCTAAACCAACCCTAAAACACCCTAAAACCTAAAAAACCCTAAACCCTAAAAACCCCTAAACCCTAAAGCCGAAACCCAAGCCCAGAAGACTCTAAACCCGAACACCAGAGCGCCACCTCCCTGAAGCTCACCCCGAACTCGACTCAGATCACTGTCGCCTGGAAAGATCTTCACCAGGATGAGACCGGCTGCCCAGAGTGAGGGTTTGGGGGTTTGGGGTTACAGGGTTTGGGGGTTTGGGTTTAGGGTTTGGGGTTTTGGGTTGCAGGGTTTAGGGTTTGGGGTTTTGGGGTTGCAGGGTTTAGGGTTTTGGGTTACAGGGTTTAGGGTTTGGGGGTTTGGGTTGCAGGGTTTTGGGTTTTGGGTTTGGGGCTTTGGGTTGCAGGGTTTAGGGTTTGGGGTTTTGGGTTGCAAGGTTTGGGGTTTTGGGTTGCAGGCTTTTGGGTTTAGGGTTGGGGGTACAGGGTTTAGGGCTTAGGGTTGGGGGTTACAGGGTTTAGGGGTTTAGCATAAGGTTTATTAGGTTTCTGGTTGTAAACTGTACTGACTGTGCTACAATGTACCCCGAAACCTTGGTTGCGGATAGGGGTCCCTAAACCCTAAACCCTAAACCCTAAACATCGGCGGAAAAAGGCCCGGCTAAAAAAAAGCAAGCCCTAAACCCTAAATGTCGGCTGCCCTCTCTCTTGGTTGGAATATCCTGGCCAGAAGAGCCGGTTAGCCGAACATGGACAGAGACTCTAGGTATCCCAAACACTCCAGTTAACAGTTAATGACCTAGCTGGGTTAGCCCTAACCCCTAAACCCTAAACCGTGGAGCCATAGGATGTGTGATGAAGTTAGACTAGGGTCTTCAGAATTCGGATCTGACTCTCCAGATTTGCAGCACCCCGAGAATCTGACTTCCCGATGGGCTTTGGGGTGTGGGGTGTCAGGGTTTAGGTTTTCGTGTTTCGGGTTTAGGGTTTGGGGGTTTTAGGGTTTTAGGGTTTCGGGTTTAGGGTTTGAGGGTTTAGGGTTCTAGGGTTTCGGGCTAGGCGGGGTGTGGACGCGAACCTTGCAAGGTCACACTCGAAGCCGCTGCAGGCTGAAATCCCATACCGGACACCCTAAACCCCTGATCCGTAAACCCTAAGCCCTAAAACCTAAAACCCTAAACCCTCACGTCCCTCTGAGGCTCGCTCCCTTCCGAAAGTTTCTGGTCGACAGCTTCGGAACCTACTATGCCGCCTGGGTACGGCGCCCACGGTTCGATGGTGAAGGTGTAGGGGTTTAGGGCTTCGAGTTTATTATTTAGTGTTTAGGGATTAGGGTTTAGGGCTTAGGGTTCAAGGTTTAGGGTATAATAGGGCTTGGCGTTTGGGGTTGTGGGCTTGGGATTTACAGCTTAAGGGCCTGACAAACTTGGGATTCCCCCAGAAAGGGGGGGGTTTAGGGCTGCAGCGGTTTAGAGACCCTATACACCCTGAACCCGCTATCATGCCCAGAGCTTGCAAGGTTCCGAGGGTGCGCTTTAGGGCAGGGCAGGGTTCAGGGTGTTGGGAGCGGATTTAGCGTTCAGGTCTTGAACCCTGAACCCTAAACCCTAAACCCTAATCCAAAACCCTAAACCGTACTCACCCAGCGAAGCCCGAGTCTGGGCATCAAGCCTCTTTCCCCCAACGTTTTGGGTTTAGCATAGAGGTCGGAAGTACTGTAATTGGTAAGCCGCAAACCGCCCCATCTCCTCGAACAGGACTTTATAGGGACTACTTCGAGGCCACAGAAAAATATTTGGGCACATGGATCCTCCGGGGAATCTACCCTGAAAGCTTAGAGAATAGCAAGCCCTCTATTGTTGAAGGCATATTCCTAGACCCGAAACCCTGCAACCCAAAGCCCCAAACCCAAAACCCTGCAACCCAAACCCCTAAAATCCCTAAACCCTGTAACCCCAAAGCCCTAAAACCCTCCTCTATCATGCGGTTCTGGAATTTTTGAAAACCAACGGAACCCCGCTGAACTCCCGAATGTCGGAGCCTGGCCTTGGGTTCCTCGGGGTCTTTAGGGTTTAGGGTTTTAGGGTTAAGGGTTCAAACTGTCCCCGGCACAGTAACAGTCAAATAATGGTTTTAAATGTAAACACCCACACAAAAATAGCACCAGAACATTGGGGATTTTTGCCTCTCCAAACGGAGCCCTCCTGAAACCGTTTACAACTTTTGCCTTGACCGTCTGCGTCCAGACCCCATCCACCCCACGACACCACCGAACCACCCCCCCACCCGAACCACCCCAACCACCACCACACCCCAGCACCCGAACCACCCACCCAACCAGCCCAACCCCCCAACCACCCCACCCCCAACCACTCTACCACCCCAACCGGGCCCCCAAAATTTGAAACAACGCAGTCAGACTTGTGATGAGCTGGAGGGACCCCCAGATCGTTCCACTTGAGCCTAAGTAACAGCCTCTGTGTCTTTGTGCAGTTCTCTAGCCGGTTCAAACAGCCATTTGGCCGATGGGCTGCTGTGGTTCACGCAGGCAGAGGCATCTCCTGCGAAAAGGCTGCCGTCGGTTGGCAGAGCCTAAGGCCAGGCTCGCAGCTAAACCAAAAAAAGGTAGCTTCTTCAGAGCCAAAGCTGGCGCAGGCAGGACTCTGGACACAAAAACGGCCGGAAGTTCAGAGGTTTTTTTGGCCTGACTTCAGAGGATTTTTTCCGAGAGCTGAAAATGAGTGAGCAAATTTTGCACCAGAAGTTGCCCAAAAAAAGCACGAAAAGGAGCACAACATTTTGCACCAGAAGTAGCACAAAAAGGAGCACAACATTTTGCACCAGAAGTTGTAAAAAAGGAGCACAAAAAGGAGCACAATATTTTGCACCAGAAGTTGCAAAAAAGGAA
>CAJNJA010011161.1:0-13803 GCA_905231915.1 Symbiodinium necroappetens | reverse complement strand
GGTGCAATTGGTGAAGTCAGAATTACCTCGGCGGTGTCATGTAGAGATTCTAGAGAGCTCTTGATGATCCACGATGCATGGCGAAGTGATCCGCAAGCTCCTCATCCGGTTCTATGGGTCGGTAGGACCGTGTTCTCCAGGGCCCCTCCTTGTGCTTCCCCCGCTGAGCCTCCCGCGGGGTCTTCTGATGTCGATGGCAAGTTCCTCGGGCGATCCTCCGAAGAACGTCTGGCAGATGAACAAGGTGCAGCTCCTAGCGGAAGCAGCCCGCCTGGGGATAACAACGCATCCAAGCTGGAGTACGGGGGAAGTGCGACAGCTCATATCGGACAAGAGGAAGGAGAGCACGGAATCCGGAACGGTACCGAAGGGGCTCGCGTCCATGACCAAGGACCAGTTGGCGGAGGAATGCGCCAAGTTGGGGATCGTCCCGCCAGCGAAAGCGACGAAGGGACACATGCAGCTCCTGATCCGGGATACAGTGACCACTGGAAAGGGCAACTCGGTTGTGATGTTCGGTCGCCATTCGGGCAAACTGTTCCAGGAGGTGCCAAAATCGTACCTGGAGTGGTGTGTGATGGAGGTCATAGCCAAGGGCCGGGACGGATGCAGCCAAGACTTGGTCAACCTGGCCTCCTATGCAGAGACAGTTCTGATCAAAAAGGAGATCAAGGGCTACAATCCAGAGGACAATCCGGCCGTGCCAATACCTCCGGACGATGCGTCCGTGAGCTCGACCTGGGAATCCGAATGGTCTGCTCTGACAGCTGCGGCCAAATCCATGAACGAGACCGCGGATGTGAAGCAGAGGCCCTTTCTCCCGAAGGCGGCGCCGAAGCGGCCGCAGGAGACCGTGGAGAGCCATCGCATGCAACAGGAACCTCCGCCAGAGGCCAAAGCCGAAATCGAGGAGCTGATGGGACGTCTGGCGGCACTCAAGGATCGCTACAACCTGTGAGTCATGATGACAAGGATGGCAAGGCCCTAGCAGCCGAAGAGTCTTCCAGTGAACCCGACTTTGAGGTCGACTCTCCAGCCCTTCATGTTCTTCCCGGGGCACGTGGCGAGGATGTCACGTCAGGGGAGATCTTTTATGAATGCCAGGAGGCTGTTCCCCACGCCTCGGTTCAGACCGTAGAGATATCCCATGAACAACAAGCTCGAGAACTCCTCAACCGAAAAGATTTCAGCTTCGAGGCGTGTGAATCCCTCCTCTCGAGAGTGTGCATAGAGTGCCAGGCCAGAAGAAAAAGAAAGATCAATGAGGGTACGTGCAGTGTGGCCTTCGGCGGCTACTCCCATGGGAACCACTATGGTGTGATCAAAAGCACCTACCAACACTGGTACACCACCAAGTATATGAATGCGTTTATGCGTTTCTATGGAGCCAAAGGACAATGGAGTAGTGTGCAACTCTGTTTCAACTGTCATACTGGGCCCCATAAAGATGCACATAACACCGGTGTTAACTGGGCTATCTCCTTTGGGAACTTCGAACATGGGCGGCTTTGGCTCGAACATGACAGCACGACCCAGGTTTCCATCGACCACGAGCCCCACGAGGTTATCCTTTCTGATGGTTCCAAGGCCTCCGGTTACTTGGTCGAAACGAAGCACAAGATGACGAAGTTTGACCCCAAAACAAAACATGCAGTTGAGCGGTGGTCAGGAACGAGATGCAGCATCATCGCCTACACCACCCGTGGTCTTGGCGAGCTTTCTAGGCCGGAAAGGGACGTTCTTCGGAGCTGTGGTTTTCCTCTTGGTAGAAGTGAAGGAACACAAGCGTGGGAGAGAGAGCATGAGGTGAGACCGAAGAAGAGTATTAGACGAAGTCTCTGGAAGGGGGCGCGCAGGGCGAGCTCACTCTTGACCCTCGGCCTCGCAGCTGCCACCTCCTATGTTTCGGAGGTGATGCCAAGCAGTAAGCCGCCTCATCAGGCATGTCTTCTTGAAATCGGGGACAATCACCTGACCCTGGATGTGCTCGAGGCTGGTTTTCATGCAGTTGAGCCTATCAGCTGGGATGACTTCGCTAACGAGGACTGCGCACTGAACGTGTTCAGGGTGATCGAAAACCTTAAGCCCAATGTTGTTTGGTTTCAAGGTGATGCTAGCAGTGTTTCCCACATCGATGCGGTGATGGACACTATCCAACAACAACTTGGGTATGGAGGTACAGCAGCCTACCAAGCCACGAGAAGTGACCCGGTTTGGCACCACAGTGCCATGAGGCATCTCATGAACGCAAGCTCCCACTCCATTGAAGTCCGAGGTGATGTTCAAATACTTCGTGTTGGCGAACCACCACGTGATGCTGATCCTCTACCTGAAGAAGACGGTGACCCGGAACACGAGGCCTTTGTGATTTCTCATGATGATGGAAGGGTTCGACATGATCACTTAGGAGCCTCAGCGATCCATTTCGAGAAGAATGTTCCGAAGCATGTCCAATCTGCTCTTACCCGACTTCATCAAAACCTAGGACATCCGAAGGTCACTGACCTTGTTCGCCATCTGAGGTTTGCTGGTGCAGAGGAGTCCGTGATCAAGGCGTGCAAGGGAATGAGATGCGACGTCTGCAGTAGGAATCAGAGAACTGGGAGCGCAAGGCCCGGAGTTCTTCCCTCTCTGTTGGACATGAACCAGGTTGTCAGCATAGATGTGTTCACGGTTTTCGACTCGGAAAGGGTCAGACACGAGTTCCTCTCGGTCATTGATCACGCCACTACGTTTCATTTGGTCTGCGAGCTCGAGGGGCACTCCGGTGAGGACTTCTGTAATTAGACAGTTTACGCAGCTGTGGGGAAACGTGTTTGGAGCACCGGGCACTATTTCTGCTGATCTTGAGAGCGGTTTGCAGGTCGGTGTGTCCAAGTACGCAGAGTTCCATGGGTGTCGTTTGAGGTCATCGGCCGGACAGGCACATTGGCAACAAGGGGTGATTGAACGTCATGGTTACTGGTACCAGGAGATACTCCAGAGGGTCATTGATGAGAAGTCCATCACAAAGGACGACATGTACATGGCTGTTCAAGCAGTCAACACGGCAAAGAATGAACTTCGTCGTAGACACGGGTTTTCCCCATCCCAGGCCGTCTTCGGCAAGGACCCTAAGTCACCTGAGGAACTGGATTCGGGCGTCGACGAGGAGAGGTTCATCGAGATCATGTCGGGAGACCAGCGCCGACAACGGGAAGTCGGTATTCGGGCCTCGGCACGTATGGCCTTTTTCAGGACGCAGATCGATTCCAAGTTCCGTAGAGGGATGATTCAGAGGGCACGTGTGAAGAGAGGTGGGTATGCCGTTGGCGAGCTCGTGTGCTTTTACAGAACCGAGAAGATCGCTACCAAACGCGGTCAGTGGCGAGGACCGGGAACTATCATCGGACATGAGGGTGGTAATTGGTGGGTCTCGTTCGGTGGGCGCTGTCATCTCGTTGCCGAGGAACACCTAAGACCAGCGACCTCTGAAGAGCTGGGTGAGCTCTTCTCCACTCGTGTAGCCCGAGACGACCTTGAAAGGCTCCTAGAACTTGATCCCGATGACCCAGAAACCTTTGACCCGCCAGACTGCGAAATGCAAGGATTGGATGATCCAGCACAAGAACTTCCACCAGTTCCAGACGATGACCTGGAGGACATGGATTATGAGCCGAGCTTACCAGGTGAAGGGATATTTGATGATGTGCCGGGGGAACCTGGTGATGGACCTCGTGGTGCTAAACGTGATGGCGATGCGGCTCCACCTGTAGTCCCTAGGCGAGTTCGACAGAAAACACCAGGATGGCCAGAGCACTCTGTGAACATGCTAAAACGTTGCCAAACAGAAAGAGCACTCGAGAAACAACTGGAAAAGGAGATTCCGTGGAAATTAGTACCTCTTGGAGAACATGCAGCTTTCCGTGCAGCAGAACAGAAGCAGATTCAAGAACATTATGATCATGGTGCTCTCGAGCCTTTGTCTGTTGAAGAGTCGAATGAGATCAAAGGGCGTGTTCACAGTAGTCGCATATTGTCATCGAGGTTCGCTTATCGCGATAAACACTGGAGTCGTCGCAAAATCGATGCCAATGTTCCCTGGAAGCACAAAGCCCGTCTGGTTGTGTCCGGACATAAAGATCCTGATATCCCGCACTTAGAAACGGATGCACCTACTATCGGAAGACTTACAATCCTGACGCTGCTCCAGATTGTGGCAAGTCGCCGCAAGAAGCTGGATTGGATGGCATCTGCAGGGGATATCACTGCGGCATTCCTGAATGGAGATCCTCTTGAAAGAGAGCTGTACTTGCGACAACCCAAGGGTGGAGTGCAGGATCTTCTACCAGATCAAATCTTCAGGGTTAAGAAAGGGATCTTTGGATTGCCGGATTCACCAAGGAAATGGTGGCGCAAACTGAGGCGAGATATGATGAGCATCAAGATTGAGTTCGAAGGACAGAGCCTCCAGTTTGTTCAATGCGCCCTTGACCCGTGTCTCTTTCAGCTTTGTGATCCCGAGTCTGGAAAGCCACTAGCCTATGTTGGTGTACATGTGGACGATTTGCTGGTGGTGGGACCACGAGGACTTGTGGGATGCATCAAAGAGGCATTGTCTTGTGCTTTTCCGGTGGATGGTTGGGAAGATGATACCTTTGAGTACATTGGCTCGCATGTCAGGGTCGGTGATGAGGGTGTGTTCATTGGTCAAGAATCCTATGCGAGCTCCCGGTTGTTCGAAGTTGAGGTGACTAGGGGTCAAGATGAGCTAGAGGAAGCGACAGAAGCCCAACAGATTGATAATCAGTCATTGGTGGGTGCGCTTTCGTGGCTCAGTGCTCAAACCAGGCCGGACCTACAATGCAGTGTTTCCCTAGCGCAACAGCTTCAGAAAACTCCGACAGTCGAGGACATCAAGTTTAGCAACAGAATCGCTAAGAGGGCTTGGGAGCACAGGGACAAGGGTGTTTGGCTTCGTCCTCTGGACCTTTCTTCACTGGAGTATTTGGTCTATCATGATTCAGCATGGGCCAATGCACTCCTGGAGGGCGAAGAGCACTTTATCCTGAGTCCTGAAGATCACAAGAACGGGACCATGACGGAAGGGCCTTTTGACAGGAAGGCTCGGAAGGCCAAAAAGGAGAACTCCAAGGTGGCAAGCCAGCTGGGCATCCTCATTGCTCTGACTGATTCCCAAGGGTTCCGAAGTGGTGGGGGACAAGCCAGCATCATTGACTGGAAATCCTCTGCAAACCCACGTGTCTGTAGATCGACGTTTGCAGCTGAGACGACCGCATGTTCGGAAGCTATAGAGATGGGCCAGTACGTCAGGTCGTTTGTGGAAACTGTTCTGCATGGCGACTTGAAGAGGGTCGAAGCTCTTGCTGGCTCAAAGCTCAGGTGCCTAACAGATTGCAAATCATTATTCGATCACCTTCATCGCGAGGGGGTGCCGCGAGTGCCATCAGACAAGCGTCTGGCCATCGATCTCGCGGCTCTGAGGCAGTCCTTTAGTCTGGAGAAGGTGCGCGACCGTATCCCGCTTTATTGGCTGCAAACAGAATATCAACTAGCTGACATACTCACGAAACCAAAATGTCCGGATTCATGGTGGAAGACCATATGCAGCTATGTTCGTTTACCCTTTGTGCAGAGAGCATGCGAAACCTCCTGAAAGGGAGGAAGATTTTTAATCTGTGTAAAACCAAAGCCTAGCACGGCCCCTGCTGCAAGGATGACAGCGCAAATCGACTAGCCCCTGCTGCAGGATGACAGCACAAATCGAGCCTTCTGAGGCTGCTCTGGTTCTGTGAAAAGGATCTCCCCCCTTCGGGGGGTGCGGGGTTCTTCTTAAGGGTTTTCTGGGGCCGGGGAGGTTCTAAGCTTGAGAAGGGTTTAGGCCAGGGTCCCGGGTCTTTCGTCTCGTTTTCTGTCTTGTCGTTTGTCACTAAACCCTAAACCGTCGGGCTTGAACTTTTACAAGATGATTGGATGAGAGAAGTTTACATTCTTCCATGAGGGCAAGAAGAATTACAGAGCTCTTCGAGCTGGCATGAACAAACAGAGTAAGACCGGTTTAGGGCTCAGAGTTTAAGACGGTTTAAGGTTTGAGGCTTTTGGATTTAAGGGTAGGGTGGGAGGGCTTTAACAAGCTGTGATATACCATTCTGGGGTGTCGAGTTTGAACGACGTTAATCAAATTCAAATTCTCGGATGCTATCACTACATTGCTGAAGCAATGGCAGGGCGCCCATACGGGCAATTCCTACTAGCCTTGTGCAAGCATCCGATCTCCCACCGAGGTACTTAGGAGTGGGGAACTAATGGATCCAATGACGGTGCATGCGGCAAAATACTACCCCAGACAAACTTTCTATATGCATATGACATGTATGTAAATATATGTATATATATATATACATATATCTATCTAACTGTCTATCTATCTGTATGTGCATATATATATATATATATTGGGTTGTTGCCCCCCTCAATTATTTATGAATAAGTACCTCCGTAGGGACCATAAGGGAAGTCAAAGAGTTTTCCAAAGAGCAACCTATATGTATATATATATATATACACACATAGGTATAGAACAGATATAGATAGTTAAGGACCAAGCGGGCACGATGCTACGATCCAGCTCGAGAAGCTCCAGAGCTGCACACGAAACTAAGTGCCTAGGGGCTTGCAGCCCTCAAGCTACTGAACCCTAGATCTCTAACTCTAAACTCTAAGCCCTAAACCCTAAACTCTAAGCCCGAAACCCTAAACTCTAAACCCTAAACTCTAAACCCTAAACTCCAAACTCTAAATCCTAAACCCCAAACTCTAAACTCTAAACCCTGAGCCCTAAACCCTAATCAACCCCAAGACCCTATGCTTCCTTTGGGCTTTTAGGGCTCAGGCTGCGAGTTAGTCTCCGCTGTACTTCCTAATGTTTGGTTTAACCCATTTTCAAGCTGGGATCCTACCCTAAGGGTCCAAAGGACCTAATAATCATCTACTTGGGTTAGGGTTTAGGGGTTTGAGGGTTTAGGGTTTAGGGTTTAGGATAGTAGTTTTGTAGGTTAGTATTCAGAAGAGTATATGATTTTTTGGTACTTGGACCCTTAGGGCTATAAGGTCACCCCCCAAAACTTACTTCCCCAACAAGCCAGGCAACTAAAAGGTTAAACTTTCAGATTAACCGACAAGTTTAAAGGTTCGATCTTGGGGAACTAAGAAAAGGAGCAACAACGGAGACTACAGTAGAAACCCTAAACGCTAAACCGTAAAAACTAAACCCTAAACCCTAGGCCCTAAACCCTAAACTCTACAGGTAGAGCCCTGAAGGTAGAGCCCGTACCCCTACACCGCGACCTCAAAACCTACACCTAAAATCTCAAGCCCTAAACCCTAAACCCCACACACTAAACCTAACCCCTAAAACTCTAAGCCCTAAAGCTCTAAACCGCTACACCCCTAAACCCCTAAACCCTAAACCGCTAGACCCAGCACCACAACTCCGGTCTGTGACGAAACCTTGGTGGCAGGTTTCGGATTCTGCCTTATAAGGGTTTCAGGGCGCCGAAGCTTACCCAAAAGGGGTTCTACAAAGGGATGCCTAGGGTTAAGGGTTTAGGGGTTTAGGGTTTCGGGTCTCGGAGTTTAGGCTTTAGGGGTTCAGGGTTTAGGGGCTGAGTGAGCAAACCCAAAAGGTCCATGTACCCAAAACTTGAAATACTTCTGGTCCTTAAAGTCGTCTCTGTATAGAAACTTTCTGGCCAAAGTATACTAGTTGGGTACACGGACCCTTGAGTTTACAGTCCGCCGGAAAACCTTCGAGGTGACCTACTCTGCTGCTAAGATCATGGCCTCCATACTTCTCGTAGAATAGGGTTTAGGGTTTAGGGTTTAGGAGTTTAGGGGTTGAGGGTTTAGGGGTTTAGGGATTTAGGGGTTTAGGGGTGTAGGGTTTAGGAGTTTAGGGGTTCAGAGGTTTAGGGTTTAGGGTTTCGGTGTGTTTTATAGACTACTGCTAAATTCGGCTTGGACTATACAAGCGTGCGACTATATGTACCTATATACTCAACCCTTACAGCAGCCACGTTGACTTCTGTACATCCACATCAAACCCAACTCGAACTGCTCGACCACTGGTTTCATAAAATGTCCGTAAATCGATGAAGATGGAAATTCTGTGCCGCCCCTGGCAGCGTGCGTATTTTCAAAGCACATGATCCTCCTGAGTGAGACATCAATCGTGGAGGTCCCCGGTATGGCTGAGTCCCATTAAAGGGTGGGCTTGACCTCCTCAATCCATGCATTGACCAGCGAATACCGGAGTTTGAGGAGTGCCTTGTGCAGGGTGTGCATTAACCCGATAGGGCGCTCCACCTCTTCATTCTTTGGTAAGAGAATAACCTGGGTGATGACCCACTGGTGGGGGACAACACCTGTTAGCTCAGCCTGCCTGAGAATGCCAGCAAACTTACGGCACTGCTCCAGGGTCAGGGCACGTAGTTGCTCATTGCTCCATTGGTCAGGCCCATGGTCAGGGCCATGGGCTTTCAGGGCAACCCTCTGGGTGTAGGGTTTGGGATTCGCGAGGGTAGCAGGGTTGCGCAGGAAGAAATGCATGCATGGACAATTGCATGGCTATGGCTATGGGCTCAGGCGTTAATAGAGAGCCCTTGATATTTGGTAGACTTTTGATCATCAGCATCATGACACCTATTTAATGATGTTAGTAAGTATTCAGGCTCGCAAAACCCCAAACCCCAAACCCTAAACCCCGAACCCTAAAACCCTAAACAATAAACCCCAAACCCTAAACCCTAAACCCCAAACCCCAAACCCCAAACTGTGATTTGGTTTCCGACCTTGCAGCTTTCCTTTAGGCTCCGGTTTAGGGTTTAGGGTTTAGGGGTTTAGGGTTTAGGGGTTTAGGGGTTTAGGGGTTTTTTGTTTAGGGGTTTAGGGGTTTTTTGTTTAGGGGTTTAGGGTTTCGGGTTTAGGGTTTATAGGGGTTTATAGGGGTTTATAGGGGTTTTGGGGTTTAGGGCACCGTCTTCCGGCAAGTTTCAGCGTATCGTCGCCACCGTAGTGCTCAATGACAATGTCACCATCTCAGCGGTGCGGGAACTGGGTCCAAAAGTAGGGATCTGGAATGAGGTTAAGGGCTCTAGGTTTAGGGCTTTGGGCTTAATGAGGGTGAACGGTTCAAATTTAAGGGCTTAGGGTTTAGGGTTTTGGGTTTAGGGTGCGTTGAAGCTGTTGATTGTGAAGCTCTTAGGGGCCGCAAAGCCTAGCAGTCAGGAAGCAACAAGGGAAGATTGTCGAACAACTCCTTCGGTTTAGGGGTTTGGGGCTTCAGGGGTTTAGGGATTTAGGGCTTCAGAGGTTTAGGGACTCAGGGGTTCGATGCATCATTGCAAAAGGGATTTGCATGAACACGCTCGCAGGCAAGTGAGTGACCTGAAAGAACCTTGGGTCAACCAGTCGCCCCGCAATCCCTCAACCCTACGCCCCTAACCCTAAAACAGCAAAAAACCTTCAACACTAAACCCCAAACCCTGAAACCCTAATCCCAAAACCGCCTAAACTTCACGCGCAAACCCTAAACAATACACCCACCTAAGACCCTAAGTCTCTAAAGCCTGGCTTTCCCTTTTTAGGGTTTAGGGTTTAACGGTTTGGGGTTTAGGGCTCAGGCCTTTCGCCTCCTGAAGCGTCCATGGAACCATCACCACAGGATATGTTCCATAGCCCAGTGAAGTTTCACCACAAGAACAAAGAACAAATTCCGGGCTCTTGTTAAGGGGTCTAGTGTAAGTTAGCATAATTGATTGGGGGGTCTATATTAAATAATATGGCTTCCTTAATCTTTGTAGTAACTTGCATTAAATCCGTTAACAAGAACCCAGAACTAACAACACTAAAGCCTTAAGAAACCTTGGCAGACGAGTTTGGAAACTCTAATACCCATCTCTGAGCATCAGGACCTACGCCAAACCTCAACAAAAAGGTTTGCTGTTTGGGGCTTCAGGCGTGGGGTTCAAGGCTTAGGGGTTTAGGTTGAGGGTCGCAGGCTTAGGGTATAAGGTTTAAGGGGGTCACCCTAAACCCCAAGCCCTAAACCCTAACTTCAAACCCTGAACCCTAGACCCTAAACCCCTAAACCCAAAACCCTAAACCCCTAAACCCTAAACCCCTAAACCCTAAACCCGAGTCTTGGGGCTTAAGGTTTTCTCCTATTTCATTTCCGCAGCGGTACAGAACCCTTTAGCATTTTGCAGGCCGTAAACCCTGAGCCTGAGCCCCGTTTTAAATTCATACTTAGAGCTCACTTGCGTTCAGGGTTTAGGGTTAGCTTTTAGGGTTTAGGGATTAGGGTTAGGGTTTAGTATGCTGCAAGCTAGATCTTGCTTGGCTTACTGGCTCCTTGTGTCTGTGAGCTCTCGGTCGCGAAACAGGGAATTCCTGGTAGACAAACACTGCACTGCCAATCCCGGGGTTGCTATAAGCCCTAAACCCTATAAGCCCTATAGGCCCTAGGCCCTAAACTCTATACTCTAAGCCCTAGACCCTGAACCCTACTATAAGCCATAAGCCAAGGCATACCTGCCCGACAGTCTAGTGGGCAGGCTTGGTTGGTCATAAGTTGTAGTACGTCTGCCATTGCTTCCCACAATGTTCGTCCCAGTGTGTTGAGGAACGGAACAATGGGTCGGCCTTTGTTGTACTTCTTTTCGGCTTTCGGTAAGATGTAGGCCTGTGGGATTCGACCCCAGTCTTTGCAGGCCCACTTGTACTTTGGAAGTAGGGCGGTGATGGCCAACGTCGCATGCAAAATTAGGGTTTAGGGTTTAGGGTTTAAAGAGCTCAAGCAGAAGAAAGCCCTCTGGGGTCCGAAAGAGATGCCACCGGCCGTGACGACCGGAAAAGTGGCAGAAGAAAGCCCGGTTTCTCATCCCACCCATCTCTTATGCGACCCCCACATCCTGAACAAAAATGGCCCCTTCACTAACTCTGAACCCTAAGCCCTCGACGATAGAATTGACCCTAAACCGGACCCGGTACAAATCCCGAAGTCATAAGCACCTTAGGGGAGCTTGAGGGTTCATTTGACTTAGCAGCTAGTAGTTGTTTCAGTTGTTTCTAGGGTAACTTTGCACTGAAAACTACCGACAACCCAGTCAAAACCTGACTCACTAAGTCCGATGATCAGAGGGCTGGGCAACTGTATCCAATAGGCTTATCAGGTCCTCTTTGGGGAACCTAGGCCCCCTACCCCCTACCCCATACTTCGCTACTTGTAAGGGTCCTTATGGTGAAGCCGCCGAACCAAAGAATTTAGTTTCTATTTTGGGTTGAAAATGGCATGGGGTTTGGGCGTGTCTCGAGCTTGTACAATATGGACTCATGGTTATAGGTCGTAGGGTTTATGGTTTGACATATAAGTAGGTACATCACCAAGCCACAACTCCAGAAAACCTTAACACCTTAAGCTCCACATCCCATAGTAAGACCATTGCAACAATGTGAAACCATGAACCGTAAACCCCTATACCCTAAAACCCTAAACCCCTAACGTCTAAATCCTAACCCCTGAACCCTAAAACCCATGCCCCTAAACGGCCCTAAACCCGTAAACTCTAATCCCTAAAACACCCAATGCTGACGGAGTCGCCTTTCTCGAAATACTTGAAGTACAGGGTGCCCGAGAAGGACACCTGGGTCGCCGCGAAACGATTTTACAGGGTATTGCTGGGCTTTTCGGATTCAACGAGCAGTCTTGGTCAGTTAAATTAGGTTTGGGGCACTATATCTCGGGTTTAAGCCCCTAAACCCGACATCCAAAACCCTAAACCCCTTAACCCTAAACCCCTCGCTACTCTTCGCTTCTGTCATTCTTGGGATTGTCTCTTTAGTTCCTGGGGAGTCGGAGTTGGAGGATGCAGGGATTCGGAATTATTTCTCATTAGCCGTGGGGATTAGGGTTAAGGGTTTAGGGATTAATAGGGAGTAAGGTTTAGGGTTTAGGGGTTAACGGGGAGTAGGGTTTAGGGTTTAGGGATTAAGAAGGAGTAGGGTTTAGGGCCTAGGGATTCGGGAGTCGGGAGTAGCGCTTAGGGCTTAGGGTCTAGTGTTGAAGGTTCTATTCGATGATCTTTGCCCGTGCCGTCTCCAGTGCCACCTTAACCTTAAAGCCTCGAAGCCCTAAACCCCTAAACACCCATGCAAAATCATCATCGTTAGCAGGACCCTAAAGCTGTAGACTTTGTACACAATCGCCCAGAAATTGCAGCCTAGAGCCAACAACATCGACACTAAACACTGCAATCCCCACCCATGATCACTGCCTTGGGCTGACTTTTGCTTGCCTTTTGCGGGGTGATAGCCACATAGCGCGTGGAGGCGTCGTCCGGCCGGTACTGACCAGAAGGGTCGCAGGTATGAATCCTAAACCCTGCAGCCCTAAAACCCTGAACCCTAAACCCTGAAACCCTAAAACCCTGAACCCTAAACCCTAAGCCCCTAGCACCCTGAACCCTAAAACCTAAAGCCCTAAAACCCTAAAGCCCTAAAATCCTAAACCCTGAACCCTAAGCCCCTAGAACCCTGAAGCCTAAACTCGAAGCCCCAAGAACCCTAATCCCTAAACCCTAAACAGTCTCTCCATATAGGGCCTGTGTCCGCCAAGGACAAGGACTCTAACAGCGATTCTGGCACTCAAGCCCTTAAAGCAGGGGGGTTTAGGGCTTAGGGTTTGGGTTTAGGGTTTAGGGTTTGGGTTTAGGGTTTGGGTTTTGGGTTTAGGGTTTAGGGTTTAGGGCTTTGGAGTTAGGGTTTAGGGCCATTGACCTGGAGCGTACCTTCTACCCTAAGCCCCTGACTCCTAAAGCTCTCATGGTCTAAATCGTCCTAAGATCCCCACAACCCTTAACCCTTAAACCACTGAACGCTTGAAAGCCCTTCAATCCGTAGGACACTTTCTGCCCGGTGGTACCTCAAACTGCCCCAGCCCCGCTCAAACCCTTTAGAGCGCCAAAGTGACAAGCAAGGAGGCCACGCCGGAGACCTGTGGATTACCATGACAGTTCAGTTGGTATTTGTGGTGCGGGAACTCTTGTTTTTCTTAGCTTGACTTTTTATGAAAACGAGTGATAACAGTAGTAGCTGTTGCAGTAGTAGCACTCGCCGTCATAGCAGTAGCACTGGCAGTAGTAGCAGCACTAGCGGTAGTAGCAGTACTAGCAGCAGCAGCAGCAGCAGCGGCAGGAGCAGCGGCAGGAGTAGCAGGAGTGGGAGTGGGAGTACCAGTACGAGTACAGTGTGCCGGGAATTTAGAAAAAAAGATTTGAGCAAGATTGTCCAGCAATCTTGCATTCTTGCCCCACTTGCCCGTCGCCGACTAGTTTACCTTTTAGACCAAGATTGCACGATTGCTGGCTATCTGGCTCCCCCCTGCAGTCTTGGTCTAAAAAGTAAACTAGTCGGCGAGAAAGTGAGGCAAGATGACCAAAATGGCCAATGTTAACAGGATCGGGAACAAGTTCCCGGCACAATGTACCAGAACTAGTACTAGAACTAGTACTAGTACTACAACTAGTACCAGTAAGAGCAGCAGTAGTAGTAGTAGTAGTAGTAGCAGCAGCCGTAGCCGTAGCCGTAGCCGTAGCCGTAGCCGTAGCCGTAGCCGTAGCCGTAGCCGTAGCCGTAGTCGTAGTCGTAGTCGTAGTCGTAGTCGTAGTCGTAGTAGTAGTAGTAGTCGTAGTCGTAGTTGTGGTAGTCGTAGTAGTAGTCGTAGTAGTAGTAGTAGTAGCAGTAGGA
>CAJNJA010011159.1:0-13807 GCA_905231915.1 Symbiodinium necroappetens | reverse complement strand
GGGGGGGGGGTGTATGTTCCTCTCAAACACGGCCGGCAATCTATCCCGAGTCTCGCGACTGAAGAATGATTGCTCTCCCCACCAGCCCCGGTCCCAGACGAGCCCTACACCCCGAGAATAAGGGAAACGTTCCAGACGGCCAGAGGACTAACAGCAGAAACGTACAGGAGCGCTGAAGGCTGCAGGGCTCTGCGCACGTCTGAAACAGGAAATCCAACACAGCGAAATCCCCAACCCCAATGATTCTACTAGTTTGTTGAGGTCTACCCATAGGCCCCTAAGTAGTTCCTTTTTATGTTGTATATTTAGAATCCTATAAGATAATCCCAAAAAGGAACTACTTAGGGGCCTATGGGTAGTCCTTATCAGCTCAGGGGGCATTAGCTCCTTCTGGTGCCCGAGCCCACAGCTACAGAGTGCTGCAGCCATGGCAGCTCGGAAGCTCTTCGCCGAAGCCGTAAAGGTGGGGAGGGGGTGTAAGCGTAAAAGGTCCATCGAAAGGCTTTATGTTCTGGTTTCAATTTTCGGGATTATAGATTTATGTTGGCTTCCGGAAGCTTGAGGTTCAGGCGTATCTCGTCGTTCTGGAGATGAAGTCTTCACTCCATTCGAACCAGGCTAAAGTTGCCATAGCATTATACCAATGTTCTTGTAGTATTCTGGTAATACTATACAAATATTATTGTCATAGTACAGGGCATTCTGCACATGGTCTCAGTCCATGAATTGTGATGTCGCAGCTACTGCGGCCCTGAAGCTAGGACAGGCGCACCTCTACTGCCAGAGCTGCATCTGTCGTCGGATGTCACAACTCTCAGCAGTAAGCCTTAAACCCACCGTGTTTGCAGCTGACGGAGCCTTCAGGCATG
Source organism: Symbiodinium necroappetens (assembly GCA_905231915.1). NCBI lineage: Eukaryota > Dinophyceae > Suessiales > Symbiodiniaceae > Symbiodinium > Symbiodinium necroappetens. Next base: position 12,938 of record CAJNJA010011159.1, on the reverse strand, counting down.
GTAAGCCCGCCGATGTTACAACCCAGGTCGTTCACCATTCAAAACGACATCTGTTAGGAAGCCTGTGTGTAACCAACATTAGTCGGAATACGGTGTGGCGCACACGCTTCCTGCGATGCCTGCTGACCAGCCGTCACCGACAAACCGACAAACCAAACACTAGCCACCGGGGGGTAATATAGGGCCTTAATAATTAGAATAGGGTTTGGGGTATATTATACTATAGTTACAATAAGGAACCCCCAAAACCCTATTCTAATTATTAAGGCCTCTACATTAATGACGGTCGGTCCTGCAATCACCAATCCGATGCAAGACTGAGTGTGAAGCTTCGGCCTCCAAAACTGGTCTAAGTTATACCCTAAGCCCTAAACCCCTAAACCCTAAACCCCTAAACCCTAAACCCCCTAAACCCCTAAACCTGTAAGCCCTAAACCCCTAAACCTGTAAGCCCTTAGCCGGTCAGTTCGGGGTGTCGCAAGCCTGTACTCGAAACCGCCGCAAAGCCCCGCAAATAGGCTGCGAAAAGGGCAGAGCCTTGAGAATCAGAGCCACGGTTTAGGGTTTAGGGGACATGCCCCATCATGAACCTCTATTATTCCCGCAACCCCTGAACCTCTGAACCACAAGACCCTGGCGACATGGCAGGGCTACAGATGGTATCATGCAGCCGGTGCACTGGCGACCGTCGGCGCTGTTCAGGGTATCACCTTATGGGGTATGTCGAGGACATACCATTGGTTTTTCGCCAAGGAGGAGGACCCCTGTGGGATTCCAACAAGGCTTTCTTGAGTAGGATACTCTGAACCCTGATGTAGACCCCTGAATACTCAACCCCTGTTCTTCAAATTGAAGGTGCTAATCTTCGAAGCCGTTGTGTAGCGGGGTCGTATTGGGGTCTACATTGCCTGCATGACTTCCATAAAAAAAAACACCCCCTAAACCCCTATTTAAACCCTAAACCCCTCAACGCTAAACCCTCAACCCTAAACCGGTCTTCAGAGCTTTAGCTTCAGGGTTTGCGCTACTTGCGCCTAGGGCTTGTTGAGAACTTCGGCTCTAGAGGACCTTCTGCCACAGGTTAGCTTACAATTTCTCTTATAAAGGAGTTCAGGGTTTAGGGTTTTAGGGTTTAGGGTCTAGGGTTTACCGAGGATGGGAATCAGCACACCTTTCAACGTTCACATCGTATGTATGTATATATATATATATATGTACACATACTGCGTTGAGGCTGGAGGCAGCTACTTGCTGGATAGGCCGCAATGCCCCCAAAACGCAACCCCCACCAAAAAAAAAAACTGCATACATGTTGAAGCCTGACTTCCGATCTTCCTGGCAAAGGGGGAAAGCTCCGAAACTCGAGACCCCCGGCTCCCTACGGTTGATACAAATCCTGCATTACCCATGATAAGGAACATACCATAACTCCCATAGTTTAGGGTTCTTAAGGTAATGCAGGATTTATATCATCAGATACTATAATTCCTATGCGTATAGCTTAGGGTCCTTAAGGTAATGCAGGATTTATGTCGTCAACCGTAGTAGAGACCGAAAGGTACCCTTTAGGGCTTTGGGGGGAAGGGGTCCATGGAATTGTTGTGTAGCGCCTGGGGTTGGGTTTTTGCTGGAGCTGGAGAGTGGAATGTGGATCGAGAGAAGGAGAGGGGGGGAGCTTAGACACCGGGAGAGCAAACAGAGAGTGAAACTCTGGTAAACGATTCTAAACCCCAAGCCCGAAATCGTAAACCTCAAGCCCTAATTGTCGGGTCCCGACACCGTAAACCCCAAGCCCTAATTGTCGGGTTTGGAAACTAGATTTTGGCACCCAGAACATGCAGCTTTCAGGAGCGCGTGAACCGCTTCATCCAGAAGTACGGCCGACCGACAGAATCGCAGCGCATGGATGCCGCTTGCAGTCATGGCTTCGTTTGAAGCTTACACCTCCCGCAATCTTATAACGAGGGTCCTATAGTATCTTGGGAGTAAGATTCTTGGATGAATAGAGCTGAGGGGGGCGGAGGGGCTTTGGTCTACTTTCTGTAATAACGCCACACTATTTCTAATTGTCGGATCTTTGTACTGTGCCGTGTGGCCGGATTGACATGCACATCGCATTCGTCCACCAGGTGGGCAAGGGTCCTAGGGGGGTGCTTAGGATCCAGGGTTTAGGGTTCAGGGTCGAAGGTTCATGGTGCGCGACCATCAACTTTGCAGCCCTGTGCAACCCCGTCTTGCACAGCCTCAAAACAAGCAGAACAACCTTTGAGTGCTTCTGCGCACCCAACACAGGTTTACACGTGGATGGCGCCCGACTACGACGAGGGAGTGCAACCTCTAGAGAAGGCTCCGCAGCATTTCCGACCGGCCCCGGGTTTTACAAAAGGGGTGACTATTCACCACTCAAAGGCTCCATGTACCCATATAGTATATACTTAGGCCTTGAAGGGGTTCCTATATAGGTACTTTAGCGTCTAAGGTATATACTATATGGGTACATGGAGCCTCAGGGCCAGTTTTGGGGTTGAGGGCGAGGGTGTTAGATGTTGGATTCTCGAGAAAAGCCAAGTCGCAGTTCAAGTCGCAGTTTGGGATACCTTCTAATTTCCTACACCGTCGTTTCGATTGACTTATATTGCGTTGTCCTATATTCACACGAAGCTTTGGGGCCTTTAATCTGCCGTTTCATTGAGGCTGCAGGGCAGTAGGCGTTTGCACTTCTTCGGCTTTGACAATGTGGCAGGTTACTCGGAGGCTCAGGGGTAGTTATAAGTGGAGTTATAAGTCCCCTAATATAGGTTATAACTATAGTTACCCCACTTATATCCCTACTTATACCTACCCATGAACCTCCAAGTACTCTTGGTGCATAGATATACAGCCGGAAACCTCGCCCGGCCCTTGACCCTTGACCCAAAAACAGACGAGGATTTGAGGTTGAGGTTCACGGTATGGCCCAAATATACATCCAGTGTAGGAATCCTAGAAGAAACTTAGTAGCTGAATGGCTGCACTTTAAGCTTTTTGGGATAATGGAACCCCTATAGAACTGAAAGTGTACCCTCTTCTTGGGCTTATGAACTCAGAAACTAAGTAAACGGTGTTGGTTTAACCTGGTTTTGGGTTTGAGGATAGTAACTGGGGTCCGAAATAATCTACTACTACTACTACTACTACTTCTACTACTACTACTGCTCCCCCCCGCCCCGCCCGGTAGAATCCTTAAACCTTGTACCAAACCACAGTCTTACCAGACTCATCAAAGCAAGACACCTCCATGAAGGACGTTCTGGCCACAACGGCCCTGCATCCTAACCCCTCAGCTCCAAGCCCCAAGACCTAAAGACTTAAAGCTGAACCCCGAACCCTATATAAACTCGATCCCACAAACCCCTACAGCAGTTAACCTCTAAACCCTAAGCTCAAAATCCCAAAACCTTTTCTCTAAACGCTAAGCACTAAACCCAAAACCCTCAACCATGAAATCCTGAACCAAAAATCCCAAACTTTGTCAGCAACGGCTTTGCCTGCAAGCACCAAACATCGAACATCAACGTTTCATCGTACAGTTTATGGCTTACTTGCCTTACCCAACACCAGTAGGATCGCTATAAACTCCAGGTTATGGTCCGTAGCAGGACCCTAAACCCTAAGCTCTATAATTCTAAACCCTAAAATAGGAACGTGCAAAAATCTAGGTTCTGCTAGTGTAAGGTCGAGCCTGGGTTTGAGCGGTCCGGAATTTAGGGTGTAGGCTTTAAATGGAACCCCTATAGATCCTGTAAAGGAACCACGGTTTGGGGTTTAGGGTGTAGGGTTGTAGATCCCTTCAAGGCGCCCTTGAGGACTTGGAGGCGGAGTTTGGAGCTTGGGTTGAAGATGTATAGCGCCTTGCTAGGAGATCTGATTTATGTTACTGTAAAAAAGGAACTATCGTATTTGCCATAGATCCTTATTATGGTAACTTAAATTTAAGTTACCATAAGAAAGAAACATTATGATTCGGTATATAGTTATGTGGTTCCCTATTGTGGTAGCTGAAGTGATACATTCCTGCGCAAGAGCCCAGGGAGCTGTATAGGGGCTAGCAAAGCTGCATAGGACATGGAAACCGGGCTTGGTCTGAGCCTAAACAATCTATATTATGGTTTAGGGTTTAGGGTCTACCTTCGCCGGAGGGAATCGCCAACAAGTTCCGGCTGGAGCTGCTACAGCCGAACTCGCTGAAGGGTGAGGCGCGTTTTGTTTGTTTTGCTTACAGAGACTCCAATATCCCTTAGTCAAGGAATATACCCTATATCATATTAGGGATCCTACTATAGTTTAAGGCATATTCCTTAATTAAGGGATAATGGAGTCTCTGGGTTTCCTTGCAGCCCCCAACGCCCAGGCTAACCCCTAGAACGTAAGTCGTCAGATCCACGGGCAGGAACTCGAATGTGCTGTTCGTTGTCTGCTTGGCACCCATCTTCGAATCCTCTCCAGAAGCACAGCAATCGAGGGTTTACCCATAGGCCCCTTAGTAGTTCCTTTTTGGGATTACCTTATAGGGTTCTAAATATAAACCACCAGCAGGAACTACTTAGGGGCCTATGGGTAGAGAGATCACCTTGTAGCAGGCCAACAACGCCCAAGACAGCGTGCCGAGCTGAAGGCATCAAACGCATTGGCATACTCCCTGAGTTCGAGCCCGTAAGCAGGCTTAAGACCAAATGCTCCTACCCTGTAAAGCCCACCCTAAACTCCAAAATCCGAAGCCTAAACCCAAGCCCCCCCCACTTAATTCAGGATCCTTTAAAACCTTTAGCCCGGTATCTACAGCCCCCCTAAACCCTCAACTGCCAGGTGCTGGAAGTTGCAGTGGGTACCGGCCGCTGTTTTGAAGCTCTGGAGCAGAGCCTAAGCATGAATTTTTACAAACAGGGTTTAGGGTTTAAGGCTTGGGGTTTAGGGTTTAGGGGTTAAGGCTCAGGTTTTGGGGTTTGGGTCTAGCTTGAACAAGAAATCCATTTAATTAGTGTGGAGGGTCGAGCGAGGCTTTAGGGTTTAGGGCTAGGGTTTAGGGTTTAGGGGCCAGGGTTCAGGGTTTAGGGTTCAAGGTTGAGGGTTTTGGGCTAGGGTTTAGGGTTTAGGGTTTAGAGCTATGTATTCCCTAGGTTCCCCAGTAGTACCCTTTTGATCTTTAATTTTGGGGGTCTCCTTCTCAAAACCGAATCGCAGGAAAAGGGATACCATGAGTGGTAAAAGGAGCTACTGGGATCCTCGAAGTCTTATGTGCTTTACATTTTTATATAGGGTTTGATACAGGTTTGTAAGGGAGTGCTCAGGGTTTCTATAGTTTAATTATTTTCGTAGGATTTCAAACGGCTTCTCGCCAGGTGTCATAGGGTTTAAGGACACTTGAAGCATCAGGCGCCTTAGGAAGTAAGCATATAAGTCAGATGAAATTATGGACCCCCCCTTAGAGAGAAATTAGAACGCCACTTACCAAGTCACCTGATCCGTTAAGTATCCCGCAAAAAACCCTCAAGCACTAGACCCCCTCAACCCGGAACCATTCTAAACCCCACAACCCCAAAGCCTAGGTCCAAGGAGGTCCGACGCTACGTGGGCGTGGACCTCAATGAGGCCATGCTGTCCGTGGCCCGAGCTACGCGGATTGTATTTGTTCGGGTCGGCATCGGACCGTGGGGCTTTAGGGCGTGTGGGTTTAGGATTTAGGGGTGTGGGGGTTTTTGGTTAAGAGTTTAGGGGTCTGGGGTTTCAGGGTTTTGGGGTCCATTTTTTTGAGGGGGCGGATCAGGGTTAGGCTTTTTAGGGATTTGGGTCTGGAGGTTTAGGGACTTTGGGTTTGAAAGGTTCTGGGGAAGGGCTAGAGGCTGTTACATGTTCGGTGAACTGTCTCCGGGAGGTCTGTTGCCGGGTTTGGGTCCTGCATGCAGGTTGCAGGACTCAGGTTTCTAGTAGCCCAGGAACCAGAACAAGATAGGGGTGGCCAGGATTGCTTGGAGTGTTTTTTGATTGCCCAGTCTACTGGTAGTATTTTCTACCCTGAGCCCTGCGATGATTAATTGTAAGCCTCCACTACTACATTGTTGCTAAACTCGACATCTTAAATCTGCCACTGGGACTATCTTTAAATAAGTCGAGGTCTATGATAAAGCATTTTTCCTCAAGCGATAGGAAGCTCTTCGTCAGCATTTCAAGACTGCAACTCAGAGGGCTGGAGAGGACAATCGGCGACTCGCAGGCACTGCACCACTTGAGGGCCGCTTCGATGAAGCCGAAATCGCTCCAAAATTTGGTCTCTAAAGCTGGTGCCGCAGTTGAAGCCATCTTTGGTCAGCTTTCGAGTCTGTTGTTTTCGGTCCCCTATCTGATCCTTTGGTCTTTCTCTGCTGCTCGCAAACTCGTTTCAGAAGGTTGACGGGGCCTGTACAACCGTTCGGAAAAAGTTTCTTGGAGCAGGGAAATGCTTATTGGACGGAAGAAACGTCCTCTATTGGAGTGGATGCAACCTGGTAGCCTGGTAGTACCAGCCATTTATCGGCATTTGTGCGATCCCCCTTATAGAATATCAGGATCGCGGGTGAGTGGATTTAGGGGTTCGAACCTTACTGTAGCCATGGCAAACCTTCAAGCTTTGGAGAGTTTGGAGCCCCTAAACCCTAAATCCACTCACCCCCGATCCGGGGTTCCGCAATCAAATTTGCCTTCTCTGGCAAGCTATTGGTGAAAACAGTTTTTGCACTCCATTTTTCCGGCAGGCTAGTGGGCAATTCGAACCAGCTTAGGCGAATTCCAACTTGGAAGTTCCGGTGCTGCGACAAGCTATTGATTGGGAAATTCGTATGTGAAAGGCACTTCGGAGGCTGTTTTGCCTAGCAAGTGCAACGGAATTCGAATCGCTGGGTCCAATTTTCGAAATTTTGCAGACACTCGTATGGGAAGCTTGAACTTCCCGAAGCACAGCTCAAAATCGCACACAACATCGTAAGCGCTCCACCAATACTGCAGCATTCCAGACATGCCCGCTTGATCATCGCAGCCTCTTTGTTCAACACCCTTTCCGGGCGTGGAGTTGTTTTGGTCGCTATCTTCTGGACGTCGTCACCTTCCTCGCCGTCACTCGGGAGGAACTGGCCTGCAAGATTCAGGCCGCGTATGACGCCAATCAGGCCACAATCCACCACATGCCTGTCTTCCGCGAGCGCCGTCAGAACAGCCAGTCTCCCTTGGAACGGGAATGGCATTGCAGAGTGGTCGCACAGACTACACATCGGCATGCAGATGGCGACAAATTGCTCGACATCCACATCAGAGAGCATGCAAGCATGCATGCGGCCACAGGTCCCCAGGGACGCAACTCCTGTAAGAGTGCCTTTGCCTACTGCTACGTACCATCAGCGAAGAAGCCACTTACAGATTTGCAGTGCTTCTGAGCATTGGCTTTCACCAGGACATCCCGATATCCTGGACAGGCTGACTGAAGCCACTTACAGATTTGCAAGGCTTCTGAGCATTGGCTTCCACCGGGACATCCCGATATCCTGGACAGGCTGACGTGACTAAGGCACGCAAGCCCAATAACCGGATTCCGCCACCCTGTATGCCTACGTCCAACTGCAGCAACAGGCCGGTAATTCCCGCTGGGCAAGACTTTGTTATCAACATCCGAGAAAGAAGCTACAGGACACGATCAATGCCGTCTGGGCTGTATCCTCAGAGCCGCAACGTATCAGTGAAAGCGAAGCTACCCATATGGACTCTTTGCGGAAGGCTGCAGAGCGTGTCTGCACCTGTGATGCTCGCGCTGTTCCTGAGTGGGACAACCAGAAGACGAGCACTTGCTACATGAGCCCGAACCATCCCAGATCCTGTTGGCAACTCAGCCCCGTAGCGCCTGCAGAGATCACTGCTAGGGAGTCAGATGGCGTGGATGGCTTCTTTGTTTAACGTGAAGTAATTACTCTCGAACAACACTGCTACGGCTCACGATCCCGAAAGTTCTGGAATTTTGGAACCCTCCATTATAAGGTCGACCTACAGAAGGGACTACACGGGATTCAGATACTGCGCGTACAGACGCCTCACATTTCGTCTCTGACCTCGATTGCTGCGGTGCATCCAGCGAGCACATCGAAAATGGTCCCTGTAGCACGAGGACTACAGCGAACATGGGTTCTGTTTTTCTGCCTCTGGAAGTGACGACGCACCTACCATCCTTTTCCTTCGACCACGCGTATCTCCACACACTTGCTACAGCTTCTCAGGGATGCTGTGCATGGTTCGAAGTAAGAGAAACTGGCAGGGCTTGGTCGGCAACATTGACCAACTTGATCTTAAGCTCCGACACCGGTTCCGATTCTGCGGCCTCCACATGAGCCATTCATGATGTTTCGGCTTGCACTCCAAGCCACCACTTCTGGGTGCAGCAGACTTCATTGGGGTAAGAGCGTGGCGTCGCAACGTGAGATTTTTCTGCAGAATCGACAATGTGTTTCACAGATCCATCACCTGGTCTTTCAGTCCGAATGACAATCCGCCCACGCCGTACGTTCGAGCAAACCGATTCGCACCAAAGCAACAGGTTTCAGATCAGTTGAATTGAGAAAGTTTTTGCCATTCTGCTAAATGGTGAAGGAGTCGTACATGTTCGGGTGGCAAGGTTGGATGAAGGCCTAGCTCCTCCTCAAGTGCTCACTCGCGGATTCGGACGAGCGCGTCAAGGCTCCTCAAGGCCACGAGCGGCCACAAATCGCTGCTATATGCGCGCTGATAGCGCTGAACACGTCGATCCGGCGTGGTGTCTGCCGTCGAGAGCACAGCATAATGATGCCATGTTGGCTTGTGTGCCCACTTGATGGGTCTGCACATCCCATGTGTCGGAGAAACGCCATGGTGAATGTGCCACAATCGCGTTTGTCAGCTTCAGGATTACTTGGGGGTTCCGTGCTTATTTTTTTCTGCTAATTGAAGGCACCAACCAAAATCCCAGCCCTCTACTCCAAAAAACTCAAGCCCCTCAGCCCGAAGCTCCAAAACCGTATAATTTATTGCATCGTGCTTAATCACCTTGAACCCCCTCAACCCTGACCGTCAAGTCTAAATTTCAACAGAACCCTGAACCCTACACCTTGAACCCCAAAACCCTGGCCCCCAAACCTAAAGCCCTGATTATACTTAGTTTATGACTGTGACAAAGAGTTAGTACCCATCTAAGAACACTGAAAGGAACCGCCAATTAACCCTCAAACCCCAGCCCCCAAATCTTATATAGGCCACATAGCCGACCTCTTTCCTTCCACTTGCCACCCCCAAAGCCCACCCAGACCCCAAGCCACCCCCACAGCCTTTATAAGCTAGTTAGTCAAGCCCACCCAGATCCCAAAACACCCCAAATCCCTCGGATCCCGAAAACCCTTCGCCAACAGAAGGTCGGGAGGGGGGGGCTCACTAAAGACAGTACCACATTGCACGGGTCATAGTCATTCTCCATGGTGTGGTGAGTTGGGGCAAGCCCGTATACCTCCCCCTTGACCCCGCCCAACCCCTAAGCAACCCAAGCCTCGAAGGACTAAATTCGTCCCCAAAACACAAATCACAAACCCCCTAAACCCGAAACGCCGAATCCCAAACTGCCTACCTCACGCCGAAAACAAGCTTCGAACCCCAAGCCCTTAACATCCCTTGACCGCAAAAACCCCAAACCTTGAACCATATAAGCACGAAGCCAAGGAGAAGTTGTCTGGACGGCCATACGAAGCCCGCGTGCTGCGGGCCGATGGCCACAAGCTGCCCTTCTCGGCTGCTGGGCTTACGGCAATTGGGGTATGTGGATTTAGGATTTAGGGTGCATATATAGGGCTTACTGTTTTACGGTCTAGGGTGGCAAGCCGCCAGGTCAGTATCACATGTAATCCGGTTTCATGAACGACATGGAATCCCAGAGTATCAGTTGTATTCATCATAGGGTTGCTTGTAGACTCTGATGCAATGTTGTACTGTATCAGCATGTTGGAGATTTGTTTCCAGCTTTCATCAAAAGATGAGACTGCTAACATTGCTAGTCCTGGTGCTTCGTTTGGAGGGTCGACGTGTGCAGTTTGTGCGCAGCCAGTTGACTGCTAATCAAATTGTTTGCGATTCTTATTCTTTCCAGCTGTTATCAAGACATCAGACTGCTGGAGACAATAATTGTATTCGCCGCGCTTCGTTTGGAGGGTCGATGTGCGCTAGTTTGTAGGCAGCCCGTTGATTGCTCACGCCATAATATATGTCTCGTCTTTGTCGGTGCATTTTCATCTTGGCCCTGAAGCACAGCTTTGAAAACACACAGAAGAGCATTTTCGATTCTCAGGACAACTCGTTTGACGCAGTTTTCGGCTCTTTGTGCCTTTGTGCCGCTCGACTGCCTGGGGGGATCGCTCCAACAGATTGTCCCACCGCGAAACCCGATTTCCGAATCACTGTTTGGTGTTCCCTTCTCAGGGGTCCGTTTGCTTGCGCAGTTTCGAGGGTTTGAGGGGCCTGGAAAGTGCGTCGCCAGGAATCATTGTTATAACTATAACCAGTACTAGTTATAGAACTCGAAATGCCGCATGAAGCCCTGACAACAAGCTTGAAATCAGATTATTCTGCCTTCCATTCAGCAATACAAATGCTACGCTCAGACTGCTCAGGCTCGAAAATGCCTGAGCCACGACTGTTGCCGACCTCAACCCACGGGTTTGTGCTCACACAGACCATACTGATATGTAGGAACTATAATATGTATGTGTATACATATATACATATGTGTGTGTGTGTGTATGTGTGTGTATGTATGTGTGATGGTATATAGTCCATATCAGGTCCATATCTATATCTATATACATATACATATGCATATACATATACATATGCACACATATGCATAGAGACATAGATGCATATATACGCATAGACACATAGATACATAGATACATATATACACATAGACACATGGATGCATCGATACATATATACACATAGACACATAGATACATAGATGCATATGCACATATGCACATACATACATACATATATACATATATATATATACATATCTACATATGTACATATGTACACATGTACATATGTACAGATATACATATATACATACACACATATACATACATACATACATACATACGTATATACATATTTGCATACATACACATTTACATGTATATGTGAATATATGTGTATACGTCTAGATACACTTTGTGCTGTGCGGGTGCTCAGGATCCTATGGAAATCCCAAAGGCCCGAAGTTAATCATTTATAGTTGGCTACCCTTACGAAAGTAGTGAAAATATCCTTCGGTGAGTCTTTGCATTGTTATGTTCAGCATGTGCCGGGTTGGAATCGTCATCCCTAAACCCAAGGCCCTAAACTAGCGACGAGTCAGATTTCAACCTTTAAACACAACCTAAGCATCAAACAGGAAAGGATTTCGCGATGGGTGCCAGCTTCGTCGTGAAAGTTGCTTTTTCTATGTTACATGTGCACCTATATGTCCTTGCCTAAACCCTAAACCGAAAACCCTATATTTCCTTACAAGGCCATGGAGCGACCGGCCGCCGCGCTGGATGAAATGGTCCGAGTCTGCCGCCCGGGCGGAGCCTGGTCGTCCTTTGGAGGGTTTAGGGCTTTAGGGTCTCAGGGTTTTAGGGTTCAGGGTTTAGGGTTTTGACTGTACCTTTTGAGAATATCTTCATGCAGCTATAGCCACGAACCCCTAAAAATGGCAGCAGGTAGACCCTGAAAAAAGACAGCGCTCTCCATGGACCAAGCTGAAGTCTGTGCCAAACCGTAGCGATAACATGGGCAGAGGGTCTTCTCGCATTTTGTAGAGGTTGATATGTTTTTTTGCTAATGATTCCGTCAGTTTCCTTGAGGGGCTTCTATAGGAGTTCCACACGGTTGTATGCAGTTTCAGTAAAACTCTAACAAAACATGAAGGTTTTGAGCCGGGCCCCGGGCCGTTTGTCAGGTTTCTCTACGGACTTTATAGGGGTGACATCGAAGGGTTTCGGGTTTAGGGTTGAAGGGCTTCTAGTCGGGGGTTCAAGGGCCTCGGGGGTTGCACGTTCGGGGCGTATGGGTTCTGTTTTTAGGGTCCGGGGCTCGCCTTTGAGGGCTAGGGCTGGATTACGGAATCTAGCAGACAAGGCTCAAGTGAGGATGTGTGATACGCTGGAGGTTTGTGTTGCAGACTTGATGATTTCCAGCCTAGCCTGGGGGCTGCTTTTTTGCGATTCAATTTAAGTTGCAAGGCACAAATTATGAGAGCAGGTGTGTCCGTGTGCCCGGGAACAAGACCCCTAACTCCGGGCACCAAGTCACAATTTTACGTACTATCCCACTGAGAGCCCAGGAAAGCTCCAATCAGATCCCTGTAAAACACAAAACCCCTTAAAACCTAAACTCCTAAAGGACAGATTTTGCTGCTCGAGCCTGGCGTGGCTAACAGAGCCATCGAAGCTTGGATGCATGCAGCATTCGAACAGCCACAAGAGCCGTCCTTACTCGGAGGTTCAGGCCAAACTAAACCGTTCTTTGTAACCTTGCTTACCCCCCCTTCCTTGAGACTTCAAACAATAGCCCAAACCTAAACCCTGAACCCTAAACCCTGAAGTAGGACCCCGAGAAAAAGAAAAGGGTAGGTTCTTTGGGGTTCAGGTAGCCTCGGAGCCCCCTGAGACCCTCAAAGCTGCCCTAAACCCTACTTGGAGGTTCTTATGGGTAGTGAAAAGTGGGGTTATAAGGGCTCTATAAGGGGGTATAGGGGGTCATACTTGGAGGTTCTTATGGGTAGTTGTAAGTGGAGTTATAAGTAGGGTAACTATAGTCAATAACCTAAATTAGGGGACTTATAACTCCACTTATAACTACCCATGGAACCTCCAAGTAAG
>CAJNJA010011158.1:0-13809 GCA_905231915.1 Symbiodinium necroappetens | reverse complement strand
AATATAATGTAATGTAAGATAATATAAAATAATAATAATTATTATTATTGTTATTATTATTATTATATATATATATGCCTCCCCTCAGGCAGCTCGAGGAACATCCTCCCAGTATGTAGTATTCGCCATGCGTGCGCACTGAAGCTCCCATGACTTGGGCCTTCCCCTGGCCCTCGGCGTAGGCGTTGACAAGTTTGACGACTTCGAGCTGGTGGTAGTGGTGCACGATGCACAGTTACTTGGCCAGGAGGTTTTGCTTTCAGCATTGGTCCCTGGAGTCGATGGTCTTAGAGCTACCAGCTCGAATTTCTGGACAAGCACTAGCTGTTTGCGTCAGCCTGAAGCGGAGCTTTGGAACCCAAGCCCATCTCTTCTAAACAGTTCCGTTGGGGGCTAATGCGCTGCCCCACGGACGTGTGAACCTCGCCCGGCTTGTCCCAGTTTCGAGTGCTGAAATGGTGGAACTGAGACAGAGACACTGTCGCAATGTGTGACATTCTCATCCCTACGACGTGCTGGCAACTCGAGAAATGAAGACAAAAGGAACCGCGAAGCCCCCTTTCAATCAGCAGAGACTGGGTCGGGCCTGCAGGTTTACTGGCGCTGCCAAGTCCAAAAATGTTTGTATCCGCATCACTGCGGGAATTCAGCTTCTTGGCTGCCGCTGCTTCATGCACCGTTCGGGAGTGCGGGATGATCAGGGTATCTTTCAACCAAGCAACGCCGCCAAATGCTAGCAACTTGCCGACGGACAAGCAATGTGAGTTCCGGCACAGGGCTTGTTTGCCTCAGACATCCACGTTCGGGATGTTGATGCTGGTGCCCTATCCCAAGCACATCGCAGCAATTGTAGCGCGAGGTTCAGGGTTTGGAGATATCGAGGATATTTGTGTCTCGGAATACGAACTTTGCCCATACAGTTGTATGCAAATACTGTTGCCCACGCAAGGATCCTTTTGCTTTATACTAGACACATCCCACGAAAGGATGCAAAGCCTATAAGAAACACTGTTCTAGCAATTTTGGCCGGAAACCTAGCAAGATAACCGACGGGCTGGTGTGCACGGATGCATTGAGCGTTTGGCACGGAAGATACATGCAACAAAGCATCTCAGAATCTGGGAGAAGCTTGTACTTTATCCTATCAGTCTATGCTTGATCTACATCCGCTGGAGCTGGTTAGAAGACATGTACTGTGGCACTTGCGTCGTCGCACCGTAGAAGTGGTTCGTTGCCCGGCGATTGCCCAACACGGCCACATGCGGCTGGCTGCAGGTCTGTTTCCACTAGCGAGAACACCAAGGCCATGACTGAGTTTGAGCTTTACGGGCCTGGGTCGTGGATTGCGAGCTGCACATGCTTTGCGATTCCTCACGTTGGGACGAAGCTTTCCTACTTCAGACATTGAGGTATGGGAGTCTTGCGTAGGGTCGTTCCACTTCCCTGCAATTCATGATCCCAGCATCTTGACCCCCCTGCTGAGCCGGCAGCCGCTTCTCAGCTTCTCTGGCATCTTCCGCACAAGGACAAACCGCCGCTGCACAACCTCCTCCCCCTAGCCCGAAGCCCAAAGCCAACCAAAGGACTTGCGTTTGCAGGCCGTTTTCCACGAGACCCTCAGCATTCTCGTCGAGCAAGGCACAGAGAGTGTCGCCGTTGAGCAACTTGGCCTGCACGGAACTTTGGAAAGTGTTGATTCGATGTTCAGGGCGTTCTTAGGGTTTCTCTCACGGTACTCTTACTATTTCTGGTCATCTTCAATTTCGTTTGATTGCCATTCTTGGCAGTACTCGTCTTATCATTGCTTGGTCCAGCTGCCGCGTCTCACGGGAAGCCTGCGACAGCAGCAAGTGTAGTATGAGGGCTTCTCGCAGAGCTTCTGCCAGCTGCCCAGATGGCGGCAGTAGGCAGGCCATACATTCTAGTGAAGATAATAGAGGATTGAAGAGGATGAGTAATAGCATCCCCTGATGATCCTTCATAGTTTGCGGCAACATACATTTATGTATATATGTATTCTTGGGGCCCCTATATTAATCTTCTAACATCCGAACAACCACCTTTGGGCAATGAAGGCTTTGGGACGTGCGGGAGCGCCGAGCACTCTCAACGTTGAAGCTGGATCCGATGAAGGACTCGCAGGTTAAGGGTTTAGGGGTTTAGGGTTTAGGGGTTTGTTGCTCTCACGAATGTGGCAGTGCACGTCGTGGAATCCAGCGCATGCTGCTGATGGTCAGTTAAGGACCCAATGTCTGCCGTCAATACTCCGGCTAATCTGCCGACCGATTACAAGCGAGCTCTAATTAGTGTTGTTGCTATTACTATTTGGTATAGATAATTAGTATTGGTCCTCATTACCTTGCGTCTGTGTTCATGAAAGCAACCCGATCCAAATCGAAGCCCGGGGGTCTGGAGCATTTGAGGTGTTCCCTATACGTACCCTCTGTATGTCCTGAGGTTGAGAGCTTATAAGTACTGCATCAGAAAGGTTTGGAGTTTGAAGTTTAAGAGCTTACTTATTATGACTTGTTAATTAGTAGTACTACTATTTATATTATAACTACTTATTATTCATCCTCGTTGCTCTGTGCCCATGGTTTCTGAATCGGCCCTTCAGCCAGGTAGTCCCAGCGTACAAAACAATTCACCCTTGGAATGTCACGGGCCCTACTATATTCCGGACGGCCACAATGCACCCGGTGCGTGCAGCAGCGATTGTTCAATTCAGTTTTGAACTCGCCCGAGGCACCTCATCTGGCGAGTCCGAGCATGAGTGTTAATCCTACCAACAAAATCCTAGGGCAGCACTGCTGCGATTAAAACACGCAGTTTATCCCTTAAGCCTACAAGACCTGAGCTGTAAGCCCTAACTAAACCAAAATTTCACATTGGTTCTTGTCCAGGATCTGCTCTCCAACAAGGAGTTAAACCGGGAGAAGACTTGGCCGATGAAGCAGAAGACCAAGGGCCTACTCAACCCGCGCGTAAGGCCTCAGCCCCGGTGGCGAAGATTGAATGCCGGTTGAAATCTCCATCCTTTTGCGCTAAATTGTGGCTCGCCTCTTCACTTCGGTGATGCGCTGGCCTGGTTTACTGAGTTCACTGTAAACCGTTTACTGCGTGGAATATGCCCCAGAAGTCCTTGTATTCATTGACGACTGGATATCATTTTGTCCATCGCCGGTGTTTGCAGGAAATCTCAAAGTTTCATCGGCTTTCCGACCCGACCGCCAGGCTGAGCATGTCTCTAGATGCTGACGACACCGAGAAGGGAGTCTTGCAAGATGTGGACATGAGCCGCTCGTCATGCACGACCAAGCAGCAGCTTGCGAAGCCTTATCTCATCATCATTGACATCATCACTGTCACCGCACTAGTGTTTGCGAACTGTCATGGAGATTCGAGATTCAGTAAGTAAGTAAGTAAGTAAGTAAGTAAGTAAGTAAGTAAGTAAGTAAGTAAGTAAGTAAGTAAGTAAGTAAGTAAGTAAGTAAGTGAGGCAGTAGGTAGGCAGGTACGTAGGTACACAAGTAAATAAGCAAGTCCGCCAACAGACTTATGTGCCTCTGCAAGAGAATTACTCAGTAAGTAAGTATGTAAGTCAGCAAGTGTCTGAATGTATGTATGGATGTATGTAGGTGGGTGGGGGTATGCATGCATCGGTGCATTTACACATGCATGCATGCATGCATATATGTATGGGTGCACGTACATATGCATGCATGCATGCATGCATGCACGTATGTAGTATGCGTGCATATGTATGTCTGTATGGATGGATGGATGGTTGGATGGATGGATGGAGTGTATGTATGTAGCGTTACAGTGTGTTTGTATGTACGCATGTATGTATGTATGTATGTATGTATGTATGCATGTCTGTATATGTGTATGTATATGTGTATGTATATGTATATGTATATGTATATGTATATGTATATGTATGTATGTACGTATGTACGTATGTACGTATGTACATATGCATGTATGCATGTATGGATGTATGTATGTATGCATGTATCTATCTATGTGTTTGTCTGTATGTATGTATGTATGTATGTAGGTAGGTAGGTAGGTAGGTAAGTATGTGTGTATGTGGTCTTGTGTATGTTGCCATTTTTATGTAAGTACGTGTGCACGGGTGCATGTATGTAAGTTTCTCGGTCTCTCTGTGCGTGTGTGTTTAGTCGAGCTTTGTTTGCCGTGTACGTTTCTGTACTGTAAAGACGGCACGACGAGGCATCTACTGTAGCCTGCCAAGCTATGAGAGGAAACCTTCCCCCGCAGGGCCAGCTGAATCGAACCGGCAATTTAGATCGAAAGCAAAAGGGACCCGAAACGGTCGGGACACAAAAACTCTAAATGACATTTGCGAAACAGTTCGTCGGTGTGCGGCAACAGCGAATATATTGTTGTGTGACTTTGACGTTTTTGGTCGCGGTTCTGTTGGCCCTGAGCACATGCCGATGAAGAAGTCCGTAGCATATCAGAGGAGAACTGACGAATCAGTCAGCTGTTGAGCAATGTCTCCGAGAAGCCGTTAGATCAGGGGCCTTTTGGGTGGTTTCATGGTTTTGCTGGTTTCTGGTTCTTCTAGTGGGGTCTATGACTTCTCTTGCGTGACGGACTTGTGTGGAGCCTTGCCGGCCTTGTACCAGAGTGAGGGTCGAGACCCAAGTAGTGGAGCCTTGCTTGCTGTGTGCGAGTTACGAGAATCGATTGCTTGGGCCGAGGCCGAGAGACAGACATGCTGCTAAGATCGCAGATTCAAAAGGCGCTGCTGAGAAATACCTTTTTAGGGTTCCTTATTTTGATGTCATAAGCCCATAAACGGCTGTGGTTTCGTACGGGTAGGTTCCAGCTTTGCTTGAAGCCTTGTTTGGGTGTCTCGCAAATGTGGAGTTATTGTTTTGAGGTTCCCGGGCTTCGGGTTTTGGGGTTCCTGGTTTGAGGGATTTCGGCTTTAGTGTCTAGGGGTTTAGGATTTGACCAGGGTTTAGGTAGAGTTCTCCCGCAACTACGAGTTCACGTCTCACCTTGTTTCCCGAAATCGTTGAAACTAGGCAACTCGTTGGCTTGCTCGTGTTTGTGATTGCACTCAGAAGTACCCCCCACTCGCCGGACGGTAAGAAGCTGTTCAGTTTTACGGTTTGCGGCCGCAGGATTGGTCGGGGTTTAGGGTCGGGTTCCGGGGTTCAGGTATAAGGATTCAGGGCTTAGTGCATTGCAGTCCCTGCTCAAAAAAGGTATAAGGAGCCTACTTTGCATATTGAAGCAAGTACCCTGAGAAGGAATGATGCATATAGTGACCCACATCTATCGGCGCAGGCCAACCGCTGCAAGCTCTGAATGCCCAGAATGCCCTGGACATCATGCGGGCCATTTTCGTAGTGGTTACATAGTGACAGAACAAGTATACAAGTGCTTAAACCCCGACATGAAATAAGACCATATCTTGGTCAATCAATGTTTCTTTGGGCCAAGCCTTAAATTGTGCCGACGCCTGCCTATTTCAAGGTTGATTCCATGATCAACGGGCATGGGGACATCCCCAGAGAGCCCAATACCCCTTCATTGAGGAATATGCCTTAAAACATAATGGCCCCTATAATTTAAGGTATATTCCTTAATTAAGTGGTGTTGGGCTCTCTGGGTCCTTCACAGAAGCTGCGAGGCACAGGCCCACGAAGCTCGTACTCGCGGTTCAAGCTCTGCTGAAACTGGGCAGGCGCCTTGCAAGCTTTGGTCACGCGTGTTTCCGCTTTTCCGGCAGAGGTTCGGGGAAGTTCCAATTTTTTCAGTTGTTTAGATGGGGCCTAAACCCTAAGCCCTTAAACTTTACTAGGGTGAAGGCCAGGAAAGGAGATGTAAGCAAAGCTATGCGGAAAAAGCTCAAGAAGCACAATGCCTGCTTTGCGCTTAATCCAAGGATCTTGGAGCCTCTGAACTTTTAGCTAAATGCAATGCTGGCAAGCATACGTCGGTAGTCATGTTCGACTCTTTGTCCGAAGATTTGCATGGACGTGGTAGACCCTAAACCCTAGACCACTAAACCATAAACTTGCCAGGCGTGTCCGAGTGAGATTGCCGTAAAACCTTAAACTCTAAAACCAAGATGGATGCTGGAGGGAGCTTTTTGACCAGTCTGCATGATTAGGAAGGGTCTTTCAGCCTGGCTCACAAAACTGTGTGCTTCTTTGTCCCTTTGTGCCGCTCTGTCTGCTGGTAAAGAGTAGCCAATGAGAGTGAGAGAGAGAGAGAGAGAGAGTCTTGCTTCCAAATGCGGAGTGATGCCTGAACATGTATTGAACTTACTTGAAATGACAGTGTAAGCCACATGATACTTGCATGACGTGGCAACTGTACTCTCGACTCTACCTTGCAATGCGGGCTCGTCCTAGCTAGGTGGGAGGCAAAGAAAAACCGGTAGGGCCGGTGGGGCTGTAGGGTACGAAGGTTTTGGCTTGAAGGGTTTCAGGGTTATGCCCAGAGACCTCTGGTTAGTTCTCTGGACTGGGGCCCCTTTTTTCGGAATCCTTGTAAAAATGGACTCCAAGAGGGCCACTAATTTCAAGAACTGCCCCAAAAACAGCCCAACGCCCTGGCCGTGACGCCATCTGCGAGGAGGGGGCTGCCCCTGCCAAGGAGCTCTCCAAGGCGCTTTCTCCCTGTCCGAAGAACAAAACGGGGGGGTTTCCGAAAATGGGGGACCCTAGTACAGTACCCTAAATAGTAGGAGCCTTCTTATAAGGATCCCCAAAGAAGGCACCTTGAACTTCGGAAACCCCCAAATAATAATGATAATAACAATAAGAGGCAACATATTAGTCACGATAATAAACAATCTCTGGTACTTCTCCCAGTCGGGCACAGGGCGTCTCAGATCCCGCATACACTATGACGTAGGCCCGACACGAGGTAAAGGCGGGGATCAGAGCCCTATGGCATGTTTGGGCAATCAGTAATATTATTCCGAACAGATATTCCTTTACAGTCCCTTAGTTCCAGTAAAGTATACCTTCAAACCCGGCCAAGGGCTCGTCAAGACCAACAAAGAACAAATACTCTGACGATCCAACTGCTGATTGCAGGAAAGAGCTGAGTGCAATCAGAGACCATGTTCCGGAACCTAGAAGATTTCTACTGGTGTGGCCGGGATGAAGAAGAATCGCATGTAATCTCAGACTACTTTTTTTCTCTGTGTGTCAGTCCATGGACATGAGCCATCTCGCGTAGGCACAAGCGTGAGTCGATCGTAGCGATTGCTGCCCGAGCATAAACACGCAGGTCAGGTGAGGATTCAGTACCTGAGTTGGCCAAAGATGTCATGCAACCTAAACCCTAAACCCCTAGACCCTAAACCCCAAACCCTAAGCTGGTGCAAACCTTTGATACGTGCACTGCTGCTGCAGGTAGAGATGTTTGCCAAAGGCTGTGCAGGAGCGGTTTTCACAGTCAGGGGTACTCGAAATTGCCACGGCTCCCAGCAAGCAGACGTGCTTCGGTTTGGCGGTCCATGGAGTGCGACAGTGATTTGGAGGAGGTTTCGCCTGTTTTTGTTGCTTTTGCTGCCGTGACTGTTTGCGGAGCAGACTGCCATTGTTTGCTGATGCCGATGCCGACGCAGCACGTCTTCCCCCGTAAAACCCTAAACCACTAAGCCCTAACCGTAGCCCTAAACTGTCAAAGACCCCCCAAGCCCCAAACCACTAAGCCCCAGCCCTAAAACCCTGCGAGACGGAAAAGGGTCGTTCAACAAAAACGCCCTAAATGGCCAAAACCCAGAACACCCCAAACCACTATGCCCTGACCCTAAACCTAAACCCTACATGCCCTGAGCTGTCAAAACCCATAGATCCCATAAAGCCCATAACTGCGAAGCCCATGTCAGCTGGAGGACCCCTCGACCATTTCGGAAGCTGGGGTAGCCGGTCGAAAGTCTGGGTGGCCGTGCGAGGCGAACCCAAGCTATTGCATGTAGCGGGGGGCTTTGGGTTTGGGGGTTTCACGGTCTAGGTGTTTGGGGGTTTGGGGTTGAGGGTTTCGTTTTGTCTGTGGGATTTAGGGACGTTTCAAGTTGAGGGTGTTGAGTTCGAACTACCTGGTCCCAATACATAAGGTTCGCCGAATCTCCACTTGGAAGTGGTCCAAGTGGAGAGGGTACTAGGCACTAGACAATGGAAAACTTCGGGGAAAGTGGCTCCTACATTTGGTAGAGTCGGTAACCTTTAACCTTTCTGAAGAAACTGTAATCCCTATATAAACCCACAGGTAAACCTTTAGTTACCTTAGTTCCGCAAGGATACTGGCCATTTATATCCCGCCTTGGACCCTTCAGCACCCTGGAGATCGTTGAGCGAATACGGCAAGATGGGCCTTTCATACACGTACGTAAGGATGACTTGAGGTGAAGGTGCGTATATGAAGGGTCCTCCCTTGTTTTCTGATACTCCCGTGTTTGCAGAGGTGGAATTACCATGCGCGGGGTTTTTGCCGTTCATGCAAGCCCCAGCAAAGAATAGCTGCGTGAGCTTTTCTAGAACCGTGAACTCCGGCCAATGTGTAGGATTGAGCTATCAGTCAGAATGCCCGCTTGTACCCCCTATAAGGCTCTTCTAACCATACGAGTTAGGTCCTTGCTATGGAGCCCTACAAAACCCTTATAAACCCTTGTTCTACTTTGTTTTGTTAGGTGAGGCCAGCCGCTTCGGGCGCGGGCTTAGGGATTAGGGTTCCAGGTCCCCCTGAGCAGAAGAAGTACACACTCTGCATCTTCTTCGACGATGACAAAAGAACCGGTGAGAACAAGTGCGGCTTTCCTGAGGTTAGGGGTTAGATTTGGTTTATGAAAGGCTTAATAGAGCGCGGAAAGTTTAGGGTTTAGTCGGGTTTTACCGATCGCTGGATTGAGGCTTACCCCCCCTGTTCTGAAAATTCAATCTAAGGCAATAAGGGCGAGGAGCCACAAGTGGAGGTCGAGCTGCTGAAGGCGGGATTCAGACAAAGGAGCCTTAATTTTAGCCCCCATGAGTAAATGGTATCCCAGCCACACACGGCCTTTGCACAAACTTCTCCCACACAACCATCAACTTGGCAAGACAAGGCCAACATGCAAATAACAGAGCTGGGGCAGCAAAAGAATAGGATGTTAGGGAGGTTACGAAAGCGCTCACTCACGAAGAGGTGGCCGGGGAAGGCGAACTCTTCGAGACCAGAAAACACAGAGTACTAAACATGCAGGAAATGCAGCCCCACAGCCTTGCACTCCGGCTTGGCAGGTAGACTGATTAAAACATACGAAAACTATAGCAGGTCGTTACTATAGGGGTCGGAAAAATTTACCAACATTATTTCCTACGGTTTCTTATCAAATAAATATGCTACAAAAATCCGTATGATCGCAATCAGCCCCCCCCCATTTGGCATGACGAAGTAGCCTGTCTAGCGGCTGGCAGGTTCTTAGCGTACAGGCAGATCCCGCTCGCGACGAAGTCTTCATCATCAACTACGTCGAGAAGAATGAAAAGAACAAGGCACTTCAGACTTGAGGCTGTAGCAAAGGGCTTAGGGTTTAGTCTTTAGGGTTTAGGGGTTTAGGGTTTAGGGTTGAGTTTAGGGTTTTTAGGGCTTAGGGTTTAGGCTTTAGGGTTGAGTTTAGGGTTTTCGGGTTTAGGGTTTAGGCTTTAGGATTGAGTTTAGGGTTTTTAGGGCTTAGGGGTTTAGGCTTTAGGGTTGGGTTTAGGGTTTAGGGGTAGACTTGGGCATGGAGCTCGGCATCACCAGGTCAAGCAGCATCTAACTTTTTCTCGTCTCGACCGAGCACGTGACGTTTGGGTCGAAATGATGACATTGCTCATCACGACACTCGTCTTGCAATTGGAAGGTCACAAGAGGAAGACAACTGGTGAGCACTCTCGCTTGCAGTTCTGGCCGCATAGAGTCTACTGCGGAGGTCCCAGCATGTTCATGCCTTCGGCTTTACTGGAGTCTGACGACATACCCGTACGTCTGTTGACATAGACCTCCTATGTATAAATAAATGCCCTTTCTTTAAGGGCCTCCACATGTGCCGTGAACCCTGTGGCAACTCTGATCCCAGGATGATCCGTGAGGAGAAAGAGACGAAGCTTCGCAGCACGAGGGTGATGTAATGCAGGGGCTCGGCACAGCGAGTAGTATGATATCCATTTTGAGTCCAAAACCCCAAAATTTTACCACGCCCGAAAATTAAGGCACCTGCATTTTTAGGTCAGCTTACTGCTTGGATCGCTTTGTGTTGCGCTGGAGCTTTGCAACACTGTGACGATACGGATGCTCAGCTCTGAGGAAATCAATTGCGAAGACCAAGAAGTAGATCGGAGAAGCCGTTTCCAAAACGAGGCCTAAAGTCTACAAAGGAAGCGCAAGATGATGGAAAAGAGCGAGTGCGTTCAGCAGGTATCTTTCCAGTGCAGCTTCACTTATCACTTGGTGAAGCTTCTGGCTGTTTGTTTCAATATATCTTCTGCCCACAGTTAATGGGCGCAAGCTGTTCTGCGTTCACTGGCTGATAGACTGCACTGTGCAAGTGTCGCCCGCGGTACATTGCGAGAACGCTGCAATGCTGTACTAGTAGAGCAACTGCTGCCCCAGCATGGACATATGTTTCGCAAAAGAAAACAACAAAGCTCCTCTCAAAATACTAGGAAATGTGGATAGCGGCACTGACGATGGTGAGGTGACGCTGGAACTGTCTTGTGCTACACTGAAGCCTGAATCATAATTCGCAGTCGCAAGAACAAAAAGAGGACCGCGGCAGATACTGCTTAAGATAAATGATGTCAAGGGTCACGTTCAGATCGTCCTTCTCGCCGTCGCCACCACACTAATGTGGTTGTCGTCGTCCCTACCATCGCCACCAGCCTCATCATCGCACTGCCCTTGGGCACTGTCGTCACAATTCTGAGAAACCCTCGTAAGATCGTAGCAACCAGTTGACACTGGTAGTGGACCTGTGCTACTGGCACGAATCACCTTAATGCTGCATTCAACCTCTTGGCTCTTAGGGAGGAGGTGTGCGTTCGCATAGAGGCTCCGGGAAGAGCCTTGTTGGTGAGTTTTCTAGCCAGCCAGCAAATCCAGAACCAAAACAGGGCAAAGACGACGTTGGCATCTTCCGGCTCGTATTCTAGCTCGTTCCATGAAAGAGGTGTAGTGCTAAAGGGCTAAACCCTGCTCGTACACGATCGGTCAAACAATCTCCGCCTTCTTGGACTACAAGGGGAGCCATGGCGAACACTTTGGAACCTCGGCAGTATAGGGGCCGTAAAAAGGAAAGAGTAGGGTTTCTGGTGCTCGTATACTATGGTATAAATTAGATAAATGTATAAGAATACAAGGGAAGGTACCAAGATGTGAAGTCATGTCGGCTTGCGTTATACGCTATTCGATTCTGGTCTGATCTGGTGTACTTACTACCTCTTCTGTACTTGTTTGGCACTATGTTGAGCCTCGGTCGCGGTACATGGAGTAGGGTTGAAGTTAGGTGTTTCGGTGAGCATATATAGGGCTCTCCGGAACATTGGTGAATGATGGTGAATGTATGTTGCATTTTTCTGAGGTGCGGTTTAGACAACAACGGACCTTGCAAACCCTGGGTTGTAGAATCCTCATTCTAGGGGTCCCTTCTGAAGGAGCTCTGAAGTTTTGAAACCCCTCGTCAAGGCATCTGAAGCGACCCTCGGGCCGACACGGAAGAGGCGTCGTGCTTGTTAGGATGCGATATTAATAGGATCCTTCCCATCTACAAGCCTCCGACCTTTTTTGTGTGGTACAACCGGATCCGGAACCCCACCACAAAGAGAGTACAGCAGCGCGACTTTAGCAGAGCTGATGCAGAGTGGGCCGTTCCTGACAATTCGACCCCAAGGTTTCCCCCTAGTCCAAGCCTACCAGCTGAAAGACTCATGCAGCTGAGGAAATTATCGGTGGCTGCAGCGTGTGCATCCTGGGTACGGCTTTGTCCTCCCTTTCCATGGTGCCTGCTTCACGAACTCAGGCCACTACAACAAGAATGATCTTGAAGCGGGAGATGGAACGGTTTGGCCAGGATCCAAGAAAAGCTCTCGGGCGTTCCCCTGGTTTCGGAACCTTTACTCCTTGAACTGCGCCAGAGCCTCCTAAGGCAACGTGGACGTTTGCCATATGGGGAATCGCGCGAACCTTACTCCCTGACTTGCGCTGCGCTTCTGTGTAAATCGTCGCCCCCGGCTGTAGTTGTCTGCACTGTAGATCCGCCCATGGCAACAAGCCAACAGTCTACAAAGACTTAGGGGAACCCAAGTCTTGAGCCCTAATCATTTGGAGACTGTCCTTACGGTAGCAACCTGAGCTTCTCTTAAACCTAAACCGCTCATCTCACATGATATCGTGAAGATTTCGGGATTCTCACCCCTTTCTTTCCTGGGGGTTAAGATGACCCCTTAATTGGTCCTAGGTCTACCCGAAACCCCGTAGGAGGATCCCAGTGTTGTAGAATTTGAAATCCTTCAACCTAGGCCATGCTTATCTCAAGAGGGATTTCGAGAGTGAGCAGGGGGCAGCTTTCTCATTTGTAGGTTGTACTTTAGCTGGGGGTTGTGGATGATGCTTGCCCCCGTCTCGTGGTTCACATCAATCAGACCTCGAACTACATGCCTCGCCTGGAGTGTCCGAGTGTGAGCGCCGAAACCTTCTCAACCCCAAGTAAGAAACCCCTAAACCCCAATGTCAACTCAGGCGATAACATCGAGAAAGAGCCGCCGTGGGTGCGCCCGGAGCTGAGCTCATGTGAAGGTTCTTGGAATTGAACTTACAGCATCCTGCTGCGACCAGGTCTGACGCTTCGAGTACCTGTGAGGGAGAGAGAGAGAGAGAGAGAGAGAGAGAGAGAGAGAATATAAGTTCAGGGTGTAGGGGTTTAGGTTTTAGGGTTTCGGATTCAAACAGGATTTAGGGTACACTTTCAAAGGTTAATAATTACAAATGTTACTGTTGTAGAAGTAAGTCGCAGTGTAGTAGTGGCGGTAGTGGTAGTTGTGTGATAGTGGTAGAGACATTGATCGTGGTCCTGGTGGTAGCGGTGGTGGTAGCCAAAGTAGGATAGAAGTAAAAAGCTCGAAGTAGTAGTCGTCTTCGTAGTCGCAGTGGTTGTGGTCGGGAGCAGTGGGGAGGAGCACCAGCAGCATCGCTAGCATGTGTATTATGGCCACCACGACTACTACAGTACCTTGTAGTACAGGCAGCGGCCGGGCGCAGGAATCAACAAACATGAACGACGAGCCTGCACCCTAGACTTTGAGTAGGTGAGAGCCCCGCCAACTTACCGGCCCAATCAGGCACTCCTTGCGGACCTGCAGTTGGAGAAAGGTGTCAGCAACAAATAACTCAAAGTCCAACCTCCGAAATCCGGAGCCCCAAGTTTCCCACCGAAGCGGCAGCTCCGAACCTCAAGTAGTAAGAAGCTTAATTGATGATCCGGAATGTCCCATTCAATAGAGGTTCGTCCCAGCCAGGCGGGAGGCAACAAAAACAGAAGCATCCGAAAATCTTGCCCTAATGTTCGGCAGTAAGGAAGATGAGGAACTTCCGAAACCCCCAGCATCGGAGCAGAAGCGCATCCCAAAAAGGACATGAGGCTTAACAGCTGCAGTGACAAGGAGCATCCGTCGGAGTCACAGCACCTCAACACCGCAATCCATCAACGCAGCCCTAAGTGTGTTAAACAATGAAAACTTCACGACAGCACACAGAATTTCCTAATCCGAGGCTTCTCAGACCCCAAGGCAGCTG